>CM057822.1:109499758-109792258 GCA_030067965.1 Latrodectus elegans
GTACATTGGTGATACACTGAGCGAACCGAGTTCTGCTGTCCTCGTCACTCTCTCCAGCACAGTGGCAGGTACTTCGCCGTTTCTCTTTGAATGTTTCTTTTCAGATCTTCCAAAGGGTGTGGAGGGTCAGTATAGGCACTTGACTTTATAATTACATTCACAAAGAAATTACAGTGGACCCGATGGCCACTCCGAATGATTTCTCATGAAAAAGACACCCGGAAAAATAGGTTTCTACGATAAATACACGGTGTTTATTACTTCAACGCATGATGGCGACTGAACCACAATGTCACACGACTTGATGATCTCCTTTCTGAACGAGATCACACCAACCTCGTTATCTTTACTATTTTCGTGCTACTGCAAATATATATATATATATATATACCTTACATTTTTACTCTTACATTTTTGTAAGACATTTACCAGTTAAATTTTCAGTTGTGTAACTTATAAAAGAAAATTAGTATAGAAATCAATAAAATAGTGCGAGAACTGTGAGGAGAAACCTTTTTATCATGCAGTCAATCTGACTGCATGCTCACGGAGCTTATTAACAAGTGAGAGAAAGGCATTCGATTGTTCAGCAATTAACCGAAACTTTGAAAGAACACGTGATTTATTCAAGCAAATGTTGCGGTTATCTAAAGTAAATGATAGGAGTAAATGGGCTCTTAAATTAAACGAAAATGTGAATACTTCTGTAGCAATTTTATGAGATAAAGTATAAAAGGATGCGGGAGAGGGCCTAAAAATGACCTCAAATATAAATATATTCATAAAAATTGAAATATATATATATATATATATATATATATATATATATATATATAAAATCGAAGAAACTAATGAAAGATTTAAATTAAAATTATAAACTTTTATCTAATTATTTTTGTCGGCTGCTATATTTGACTAATTACAAATTTTTCTTTCACTTTGATAGCGTCTAATTCTATGTTAATGATATTTTAAAATACTAAGTATATAATGATGACGTGTTAATGTTTTTTTTTATGTCCCTTCTGGTTCTGTTGTGACTTCAGTTTGCAAAATCAACCAGAAGGATCGAACCTTCAGGTAGCAAGAACTGGCGCTCTAACCACCCAGATTATCGCAGCCCCTCGAATGAGGTGTTGAATACTTGAAAATTGCCAACAGTTACGAAGTTATTAAATATTAGAGTCTGGATCCCTTCCATCCGCGTTTCAATGAGTTTTCAATCGGTGGCTTATTGGAAAACTTGAAAACGCATTCGTTGTATTGATTAAAGTCAATAATTTTTCAAAAATCGCATAAAAACAGTAATTGTTAAATAAAAATTTGTTGCAATATAGAAAGAAGAAGAATCCGAAATACTCTAGTATATTCCAGTGATAACGTGTAAATGATAAGAAAAAATTACATGCCTACTTTCTTGAAGATTCTAGAGCAATGAGCATAGAGGCATAAGCAACTTTACAGTAAGTTGAAAATCAGCGAGCCAACTATTAACAATTAAAGGAATTATAAACTGTAGCAAACATTTTGAAATGAGACACACAGCATATGCTTTAAGTTAATCAGAGCTCAATAGCTTGATTTGAGTTCCCTAAAATTCTGTTCTGTCATTCTCCCTTCAAACCCAGACAAATATTTAACTGACTCAGTATAAGCATTTATTTATATAGATTATTGGCACTCATATCCTGCCAATAACTTCCCAGAAAAAGAATTTGTATAACTGAAATTAGTGTTGCAATAGCGTTGCACTTCAGTGACGTCACCACCTGAAAGCTCACAATTCACATACTATAACTTGTATTCATCATGCACGCAATTTTAAATTCATATTGATGATTTCTGTTCCAGTACCAATTTAAAAAATGGAGCAAATTTAAAGTAATATTATTTGTTTCAATAAAGAATAAGTAAACTATTTGGTCTTATCCCTAATATTTTGAAAATTGATTGTAATTTATAACAATGGGCGGTATGACTGGTTAGGAAAAATGATTAACGACATGGTAAATAATTAGAGATTACTTTTAAACACGCATTGTATTTTTTTAATACAAATTTGGCGACAAGTTAAAATATTTTTCCGTTTCGAGAGACAGGGAGAGTAAAAAAAAATTGTCAATATAAAAGCTACCAAACTATCAACATAATAAATAACATCTTACACGATGTTCTTTTTTTACAACTGAGTGTATATATATATATATATTTTTATTTTTTGTTATTTTTTTTCCTTATAACAAGCTTTATTACTTAGGAGCTTCTACAGAGTGAAATAGATTTATTTCAAATAAGGCGATTCTTTTACGAATAAAAATTAATATTTTATTGCTTATTTTTGCTTAGGGATTTATGGAAAATAATTTCCACAACGAATCCTAGAAATGATAAACTACCTAAACTATTTGATAATCAATAGAGGAATTCGAAATCGTATTTTTAACCATAAAGTGATAGTGTTTCTTTCGTTTTAGTTGAGATCATAATAACGCCAGTTTATTACAATTCTCATTGGTTTAAAATATCCATGACGTCAGATAATGTTTCATCTACATTACATCGTATCGAAAAAAGCGTCGTCAATCCGACTTGTCAATGAATTTGCTGTCTGCCTTCCTTCAAGCAGCAACAAATTAGACGATGTTTACCATTGAAAGTCCTAATGTCTCGGCTAAGAGAAAAAAATTCATCCATGATTTTTACTAGTAATAAAGAAGTACTTTTTTATTGCTTCCGCGTTTGGAAAGTTTTCAAAATCATGAAAATTACTTCGAAATAATTTGTTTTGAAATCTTTAGCGATATTGCTTCCAAAATTGAAGACGTTGAAAATAGAACAGAAGAAAAAGCAATATAAAAAAGACAAAACCAAATATCACCTTTATGGTTTGTTTAAATTAGCAAGGACGATTTAAATTTTTAAAAAGTAGAATTCTAAATGAATAATTGCAATATTTGTAATTGATCTCAATTAAATCTTAAGTCTTGTTTAGACCAACATTAAAAATTTTCTTTTGTTATAAACTTTTTTACACCAACTTCAGATTTTTTTCTGATCATTTTATTAACATAAAAATCAAATCATGTATAAGAGTTTTTCTTTCTGTAAACGAATAAAATACAAACAATTTACAATTGAAAGAGAATTTTTTTTTCCAGTTATTTGTATCGAGATCTGCATTGTAAGAAAACGTAAGTAAGAATTTCTCTGTGGTGAAATGGAAGGAAACCCATTGCGATTCATCGCTTCCATGCTTACAATTCGAATCGATGCCAAGTGTGATGTTCAGGAAAGGACGCGTCGATTGAGCTGTTGCGGTGCGTGCAATCGCAGGGGATGGAGCTGTGAGACCACCCTACGGAGCCAGTTAATTGAGTCACGCAGCACCTGGGGGCGAGGCGGACTAATTGATTTATGAATTGCAAAACACGTTGCTGGACAGTACGCATCACCGGTGGTCTTTTTGGCGATTTTTTTTTCCCCTTGACTTGAAATATTGAGCAAGAAAGAAATATATCCATTTGTGGGCAGAGTCAGGTTCAAGCTTTATCGAACAAGTCGCTTTCTAGCGAACCATGTCCGCTCCTATTCGTGGAAGTGACACATAACCTCGTACGAGATTGGACACTTTCTCTTGCCAAAAATATTTTCGAAATGAAAAATTTCATCTTCTCAAATTAAATAATTTATCTTCTTAAAAAGCAAGATAAAAGGAAAATAGATTTTTCATAATATTAATTCTTAATCTATTTTTATAGAAACAAAACAGTTTAGCTTAGTTAAAAATGTATCAAATTTTATTGTAAGGATTATTTTTCTTCATTTTTTTTCAAGATTTAGCTTTCCTACTTTAGCATCAATAGCAATGATTGAAGAAAAGATATTTTCCCCCGTCAGTATTTATAATAATGAAATTAATTTTGATAAGGCTGCAAAAATTCTCTTCAATAGTGATAAATTGACGTATTTAAACAAATATACATTAAAATGATGTTTTTAAATGGAAAGAAATAATGCTCTCACATTAGGAAAAGAGTTCGATCAAAAATTCATTGCTTAAAAATATTTTTATGAATTACTAAGCATTAAAATGAGTAAAGTACGTTTTAGATATTTTGTATTTTAAATTGCATCTAAATATAACAGTGTTCAAGTTCTTTACATAATATATTTTTAATTAAAAATTATATATACTATTTACAGTAAAAATAAAAGCTATTAAATTAATTAGTACTTTTTTAAATTTAAGAAAATTAATATAAAACAATAAATATCTCTTTCGTATCTCTCTTTCGCAGGGAGAATGAGTCCAATGTTATACACTGAAATATAAGTTGCAACTCTTTGTCTACAATTTTCACGATCGAAGTTGGAAGTACAACCTTTTTTCGTAGGTAAGAGGAGGTGCCACGTTCCGAAAACCCAGAATTTTAATGATATGCCGAAGTGGAATAAGAAAATTCATTAATAAAAAAGTGTGACACATGGTAAACAAGAGATTAGTGCCATCTTGATGCGATCCACACTCTCTAAAAGGAAAGATAAGACATTCGATATAGGCGATGTTGAATTACAAAAAGAAATGCTCCAATTTGCTTTGTTTAGCTAAAATTTGTCGAGATGAGTGTCGATAAGATTTTTTTTTTTATTTTTAACCATCCTGTAAGCCTAGTTTAATATCTGTAAAACTGAGCGCTTATCATATTCTTTATCGAACCTGTAAGCTAGACATCTCTGAAAGCGGCAAAAGAAGTCTACTGTGTGGTATCAGAGTACAAGTAATGTTTAATCCTTTTAACACTTTTTTTTTTTTTTTTTTTTTTTAGTTTGGTGAATTTTTTAGACGATTTTATAATTTCTTTGGCAGCCCAGATTATTTTTGCTGCGACAGAAAAACCGAGAAAAGTGAGGATATTCAAAGACGTTCTATTTTAGCATTCCTATTTTATGATGCGTCATCGCGAGGCAATTTAAAACACTGTTATAACTATGTATTTTCAACAGATTTCCTGTGAATCTAGTTTAAGTAATTTTTTATTTAAAATTTCATGACTTTATTCACATGACTTTATTTACATTACTGCTTCATGACTTTATTTACATTTCTTATTATTAATCGGATTTAATTTACTTATTTTAGAAAAAGAAAATATGCAACAGTTGTGTTAGCTTAGCGACATTTATTGTAGCCAAAAGAATTAAAAATCCCCCAAAAGGATTATATGGGACCTGTGCTAGTTTCACTTTATGTTTAAACAGCTTTTTAAAATCAAATTGCTCATAAATATATCTATTTCGTTTCCATTTTATGAATAATTATTTTGTTGAAATGACCATTTGCAAACAATGTTATGTTATTATTTAAACATTATCAAAAAATGTACTGTATATCTCTAATCATAAATAAAAATAAAATCTTAGAATTATATTTGTATATAATTATTGTGTTACATAATAAAAATTGTTATAACATTTACATATTTTTTACTGACTTATTTGTCTGCCTGTGTTCCTTGAAAATCTGATGACCATCACCATTTTTTCTGGCAGCATGTTGCCGCAGGGATGCGACGTCAGTGCAAGTGCCACGGTATGTCCGGCAGCTGTACAGTTCAAACCTGCTGGATGCAGCTGCCACCCTTCCGAGCTGTTGGTGATGGACTCAAAGACAGATTCGACGGGGCTTCCCGAGTACTGGTCACCAACAGGGGGAACGTTCGGAGAAGAGCCCTCTTCAAACCTTATCACCCCGAGCACAAACCTCCCTCCAAGAAAGATCTCGTCTACTTTGAGAGTTCGCCGGACTTCTGCTTCCCGGACTCGAGTCTAGGACACAAAGGGACTCTGGGCAGGATCTGCAACGCCACGTCAATCGGGGTGGAAGGCTGCGACCTCATGTGCTGCGGCCGCGGCTTCAGGGCAGAGTACCGGGAAGAAACCAACAGGTGCAATTGCACCTTCCACTGGTGCTGCCAAGTGGAATGCAGGACATGTAAATCCAGGCGCCTGGTGCATTCGTGTTTGTGACCGTTTGATATCCTATTCGAAACTTCGTACTGTGCAATGCAAGTAGACTGAAGAATCACAGACAAAGGAAAAAATTAAATGGGATATAGAATGTGATATTATTTTTGTTATGTGTCTGTGTAATATTTTGGTGATGACTTAAATAAACTGTCCATGAACTAAACGCATTTGTAGTTCCAATGTCGCAATAACAGTACATTTGGAGAGCTTGGAGTGAAACTGGTGTGATTTCCCAAAAGGGCATTAGAAAAAAAATAATGTATATATCATAATATGCAATGCTGTGATTAATGTTGGAGTTCAATTTTCTTTGTTTGTCACAGATTTGTGAAACCAAATTTTTTGTAAAAAAATTTAGAATATTTTATCGACGCTTAGAAAAGTCTGCAGAGAAAATGGTAACTTATTTCTATGGAGCTTTATAATCTAGAATAACACACAACACAGATATATTTATTCTGTTTATATATTTCAGTTTATGTGTAACTGCTTATAAATATAATAATAAATTAAAATGGAGTGTTAAATATTCTAAAGATTGGCAGGAAGGCAAAACAGGGAATAGGGTAATGGAACAGTGTATTTTTTATATTTGATTTATGTTTTAATTATGTGGTATATTTTTTCTATTCCTTTTACAAATAAGTTTTTACATCTTTAACATATGCCGAAAAAATTATTTTGTACTTTTGAGTTTATCGACATATTTTATATTCATCAAACAGAAAACTATTTTTAATATGTAAAATTAGTATAATATATTAATGTATATGATCATTTGTAACTGTTTCAGGCTGTTGGTTCTGTTTTTGTACACAAATATTAATTAGTTTATTCTTCTATGTGCTTGAAATCTGTGTATAGTGAAAAGAATATGAAAATTAATTTTTTTAATAAATTTAAAATTTTAAATGTGCTTTATTTCTTTTATTTAAAATAAAATCAACCTTTCAATCACTTAAAATTTGCTTACAAAAATTTCGAAAATTTAATAAACATTTAATAGAACATTTCGTACTAAATTAATTGCATACAGCAAAACAAATATAATATATAATTCGAAAGAAAACAAATACGGTGCACACAATAAATTGCACACACATATGCATGTGTATATGTTCGAAAAGTTATATTTTTAATTTTGAATGAAATGCTAGCAAATTGTTTTATTATTTTCTGATAATTTTTAATCTAAAATTAGAAAACGTAGGCGACTTTAGACTTTTATGTTTAAACATGAAATGCAAATTTTTGGAAAAATTTTCCCTTATTTTATAAAATAATTTTATTAATATTTTTACTTGTTACTTTTATTTCTCAAATTTTATTTTATTTACCATATCAAAGCTTATAATCCTGTAAATTACATACATTTTTCCTCTAATTTTACGATATAAACAAATATATTAATTTAGTAGTTTGTATTGTAGTATAAAAAGCATTTGGAACTCTCTCTCTTTACTTATTTATAGGAAATGAACTATTCATTTTAACTACATTATTTATTAAATTCTGTAATTATTCATTGATAGGAAAATGTATGAATGAATAAATAATTACAAAGTTATTTATGAGAAAATCTTTAATTTTATTGATACTGAAGAAGTCATCTAAATTAATATCTGCAGAAATAATGATATTGCGTTTCTTAACCAATACGGCATTTTACTTGCATTTTATATCTCGCAACAAAATGTAAAATATTGTTTTATTGTACATCAGGCAATGAAGCTAATTTTGATTTTAAATATGAAAATATTCTATAAATATATTTCAACACTTTAGGACTTTGTTTTGTATCTAAATATTTGTGTATAGTATATTTACTTTATATGCAGAATAGTCCTTAATAATAAAGTAATTAAAGTAAAATAAGAATAAGCACGCATATAAAAATTTTTCTGAAAAAGAAAAATTATTTCTAATTTGTTAAATAAATTTGTTAAATAATTGACTTAAGTTTAACTTAAGTTAAAGTTATAAAGAAATAAATATTTACTCACATCATTTTTACCCTTGTGAATTTTCCGGACGTTTATTTTAATTTAACAAAACTATTTTTGGAAAGAGATTCTTTTAATGAAATTATTTGGAAGAAATTTGCACAAATTCTTTCTTTTTCCCATTTTCTTTAACATTAAGAACTATCATTTGGTCTGCATGATTCTTCTTCTTCTTTAATGACAGATACTAAAATTTGCACTTGACTGTAATTAAATTATTATACACAAATAGAAATTGATTATTATCTTCCACAAAAGAATGCGAACATTTTAAATATTTTGTTTATAAAAATGTAATTAAAAATGCATTAATTAATAAAATTGAATTAGAAGTATACAGAGATACAATTATGCTGTTTCTTATACTGCACAGGGCTTTATTGGTGTCCGACTGAAATATATTTAATATAATTCAAGAATTATCTCTTCCGCGTGATAGGATTGAAAAAAATTAATCCATGTTAATAATTCGTGTGACAACTTGAATTTAGATAGACTGAAGTGAAGAACGATATTTATTATATTGGAGTGGTTATAATTTTAATCGCAGTCTTTCATCAATATTATTGAAATATTAAGTTCCATTAAAATCAAGGTAAGCATCGTGTTTATAAAATAAAATTTAGTTCAAAAAATTAAAAATTTTTATCACAAAAGATGGTTAATACTCTCTTTTCTAAATTTAATTTTTTAATCTTTCTTTGTAATCATACCTATGTTTAGAGTTTTGATATTTATTCCAAATTATTATTTAAACTTGATGCATTGATTTAGCACAGTTTGATAATAAATAATACGTATATTTAAATTGTCTTCCTAATAAAATTTGGTTTATTGTCTAATTTGCTATTTTTATCAAGTAAAATTTTGGTTAAATTCTTAAATATTTTTCGTCATAAGATTTGGTACAAATATAATGTTGTTCTTTAAATAATCAAAAATTCTAAATTATTCTATATTGTGTTGAATAAAAAGAAAACGTTTGTGACTTCATAATTAGCATACGTTGAAGATGTAAGTTTGATAAGCAACAAAATATTAAAAATATATTTAATTCTTCGCATCAGATTTTAGATTTCAATAAATTTTATTATAAACCAAATATTGTACTCTTATTTTGAGAGTTTCATCGCATTCCAGATACGCATTTTTTGAATTTCATTAATTTAACATAATATACTCTGTAAATGTATTTTACATTATTGCTAGTAAGCATATTAATTTATATGGCTAATTTAAGAAGAACAAATTTTGAGTGTCGCTCAACAGTTATTTTTGGCACACGAGGGCTTGAGATCGAGACCTAGAGTAGGTGGATTCCGAACCTGTGGCAAACATCCATGTCCAAAAAGTGGACATTAACATTTTTTGTAATTTCTTTTTAAATGAATTGAGAACTTAAGACCATCGACAAGTAAGACAACATTAGTATCACAACAAAAACGCTGTTGATTCTAAAATTTCGTTCCAGAAATAATGGTGTTGAAGAAATATTGTTGTGCTTATTTTCAGGTCTGGAGTGTGTGTGTGTGTGGGGGGGTGACATGTAAAAAAGAGGGTAGTAAGTGTCTAAAAACATGTTTATCTCCACTAACTTCCCTTCCGCAGCCCATACTTTGGACGAATTTCTTCCATTAACTCTATTGTAGGCTCTTAGGTGGGGGGGGGGAAATATCCGAGTGAAATAGCACAATGCGCTAGACGAAGTGTAGGGGAAAGGAGAAAAGGAAACAAACTGGATTATACATATATATAAAAAATGTGAACACGGCCTTAATTTAGTTAGCTGTCTATCTAGACCTGCTGGCCCTGCACATTTTCTTCACGGTCAATTTAGCCGCGTGAATCGGAAAATCGGTGGGTTGGGTGGAGGGAAGAGAAATGGAAACGGTCTCTCTCGCCACCCCCTGGAGGATGCAGAGGAGGCTGTGTGGGCACTCGAGATGAATTAACGGAGAGGCATAAAGGGAGGCGGATGCACTGCTTCTTCGGAAACCTCACAGGACGTAGGGATTTCTTGGTGGCAGGGAATTCCCTTTTCCCTGTGGGAGGAACATAAAATTATTGAACCTGTTTTACAATATTTATACAGAGGAATTTGAGCACAGATGATTAAAATTTTAAACAGTCGTTTTTAGGTTAACCCCATAATTTTTACAGGAAGTGATGTTTAAGGGAAAACATATACTTAAGTTTTTTGGAAAATAAATTGCAATTTAAAAAAATAATGAATTTTTTCGAAGATATCAATTATTTTATTAGCTTTGTTTAAAATGCTATTTCGCACCGTGAAATAATATCCTACTTAATAAAAAAACTGAAAACAAATCAAATCAGGTGTAAAACGTTTGAAAATTCTATTTAATTACGAAGCTAAATACTAAAATCGAGTTTTATTTCCTGCGCTTTCCAATTCCGATATGCGGTGTACAAGGAAAGCCGAAAACAAGATTTATACAGTGAATATAAACAATACTTTTTTTTCAAAAGAGGAAAAAAGAATTTCTGTGGTATATTGAACAAAAATCATGCAACGAAAATAGAAAAAAGAATAGTAAATATCTTAATTTAATAAATATTAAATATTGAAATCGGAGATTTATTTAATCCATTATCCAGTGCATTCCGATCAGGGGCGTGCTAGGAAAACCGAAAACACGTTCGCTGCAACGGGTAGAAACAATACTTTTTCTTTAAAAGTAAAAAAAATATCCTTGTGGCCATTTAGGAAACATTACAGGACAAAAAGCATGTCACAAAGATCAAAAACAAGAATAGCAAACACCCTAAATTCAGAAAATAAATATTAAGTGTGCAGGAAGAAGGAATATCCTACGACATTTTTTCCCTACTCCCAACGATTATACATGGAAGGCAGTTTTAAAAGGGGTGGAAAGTATTTTATGCTTTGATGTCATTGTTTTTGACAAATTTCCTGTACAGTATGCAGCTCGGCATTAACAGAAAATGAAAATCAGTTTCTTAAAACGGTTTAAATAAATTAAAATTGCGTCTTTCAAATTTCGAAACGGTCAACCAGCATAATAATAATCAAGGGATAAACAGAATGAGGGCTTTATATATGTAAAGAATTTTTTTTATTCTTCAAAATATGAAAAGTATTGTGATTAAAGCGCATTTATTCATAGGGTTAAGAGTGAATTTTTATTGTAAAAAAAAGCATTTAGTTTCCTGAAAAGTTTATTTTTACGATACTTTTTCTAGCGCAAGCAGATCTCTTTTTATTGTGTCATCTTTCATTTTTGGATGTAATCTCAAGCCACATTTTTTGAAGCATTATATTAACTATGAATTCTTTTTATGTAAAAAAGAAAATCAACTTAAAAAAAAAGATAAAATATTTTCGTGGAATGTGCTCCTTTTGAATACTAAAGTTACAATTCCAATTTTTGGCAGAGGGTATTTATTTAGTGCAAACATCAGGAATCATTCCTTGATGGGTTTTTTTCTTTTTCTTTTTTTTTTTTTTTTATTGATACAAATTTATTTATCTAAAACATTTTCTATTTCATATCTGTTTATTAAATTCAAATATTTAACTTAACTACATAAAAAATTAGAAATATATATTATCTCATCAACAACTTCAATCGATTGTTTTTGCAGATTAATTAAGTCCTCTCAGTAAGTGAAATATAATTCAAAATAATGGACAAAGATATTGCATTGGAATAAGCGAAATGTCTTAGAAACATTTAGAAAATTTTCTCGGAAAATGCAGTTTTTTTTTGTGTGTGTGTGGGGGGGGAAACATTAAATAAAGTTCAATCCAGTTTGCGTTCCTTGATAACACATTCACACACGGTCCTTCACGTTCTTTGGTTTGTTGGCGATATTTACCGCAAATGACCGAGACGCTCGGAGCATCTGCTGCGACAGGTAGGGATTTCGGGTAGGGAAACCGGAAAGTGTGATCAGGAAGACGGAGCAGCCGAAATCGACCACCCTGGCTGCGGGAATGTGGTTCGACCTCACACCTCGGTAGAGCCCTTTCGCGCCGGGGTCCTCGTAATTACGCAGTAGCGGCCCCCTATTTATCGGGCCCAATGAAGACGTAGACCTGCAGCCCCTAATCATGCTGTCACTTGCCCGCCTTCATTATCGGAGGGGGGAGGGGAGCGCCTCTGTTCTTTCACTCTTTCGCTTGATAGTTTTCTACTTGCTCTTCCTTGATCTTCGTTTCACCCCTCCCCAGCATTTTCAGAAAAAAGGGGCCGCAGGTGAGCTAAAAAGGCCGTTCCCCACAGGTGTTGCGCGCAATTAATCCCCGGTGCACGTTTAAGTAAAGTCCACTTCTGCCGAGACCAAGGGTTCTCGAGACGCTCTCTCCGGAGGGTGGTCATTGGCTAAGAGGGATAATTACCTCTCGCCTACAAAGTGGTTTCGGGATGTGATCTGTTTCGTCAAATTTACGCCTTGTCCGTCTCGCAGCAAAAATTCTTGTGTAATTAACCTACGGGGATAAAGTATTTCGCCAACTGGAATTCTTTTCCTTCCCCGATGGTGAACAAACACGAATTCTAAGCAGTTACGTGGGAAATAGAAGGATTAATTGAGCAGTTTGCTAATGGGGGTTACATCCATGTGAAATGACTGATGTGGTTTTTATTTTCATTCATAATTTATAGATTAACACTTTAAAAGGAGTCATTACCATTCAGCATCCGATTGCTGTCAAAGTGTTTTTCGGGAATGATGTAATCAACCAATTAATTCATTGCTTTCAAGGTCGTTTTTGGGCAACTATAAATTTAATTTCTATTTTATCCATCTTCAGTTAAAATGCAATATTGCGTCGTTTACATATATAGATATCGGTGCAGGTGAGCTCCGGACTGTACTTTAAAGTTAACGGACTTAAGATACTTGCCTATAAAACGAGGGTCTCATCATTTTGAACCAGGGTCAAGGAAGAAGTCACACCTGACTCGACACCCTCTTCTCCATGTCCACTTTACACCAGAGGAAGAACAATTTTGGAAGTCACAAATGAGCATGGACACATCCCTAGTCCCCGTAGCTCCGCCAATCATTAGAGGGCGAATGTGGTCACCTTCCCAATCACTGCCCGCGGCAAATGTTGCTTCCCTTTGCTGATCTTGAGGAGTGAAGCTATTGAGTCACTGGAGCTCAAAATTACTTCATAGAATTCCTGAATATTGAAATATATTATTAAGAAATTCTTATATGACTGCTGTCATTTTTATCGACTGATGATTATTTTTTTAAAAAAGTTTTTGCACTGATGGTCATGTTTTCTCTTATGTGACGAAGCAATCGCCGTTACTATTTAGAATTCACACATTACTATATACAGTTATTAATAAAATGAACAGCTTATTTAAATTTTTTTGTAAAATAGTGTACCACCATACAATCGCAATAATAGTTCAGAAATTTGTTTATGCACCTAATAATCCATGTTAGTTTCATATATATTTTTCTATTAGTGGAAATAATTTATACAATTAGTGAGAGCTCACTTAAGTCGAAAAATCAAAGCTTTTTATTTTTCGCCTTGTTACATCTATAAAATATATTATTTGAATTTTAGATATTTTGAAATACATAGAAAAATACTTTTGCGCTGAACATCACCAAAATAAAATTTAAAAAATGTATGAATACATAGCAATTAATAATAAAAAGAAATACAATTGACCTTAAATGTTAAAAGCAAGTTAAAATAAAATCAACAATTCTTATTGCTTTTGTTTTATTTTAGTCAAAAAAAAATCTAAGTTATAAGAGAAATTATTTATTTGTAATTTACATATGTATAATAGCATAGGAATGTATCAACTTTAATCTTATACCTGCTCAATACCATATATTATTAGAAATTCTTATATGACAATATAAGTATTTTTCTTTACATCTTATAATTATTCAAAAGGATTGATATTTATTAAAAAGTGTAAAAAAATAATTAATTAGTAATTAACAAAAATTAATTAGTATAATTGATAAATTACTTATAGATAATAATAATAAACATTGCTTATAAATTAAATAGTATTATCCTTGATACTAGTAGGATATACCCCCCATTGGCGACTATTGCGACTTTTTTTCATCTCCAAGTTAAATGCATGGTTTTAGAATTGGAAATTTCCCAAAGTTTCAAATATACACATTTTAGAAACTTTTAAATGAAATAACAACATAAAAAATCGGGAAAAATTACTAGAAAATGAATAAAAATCTGTTATATTGTGCGTTGGCTTCTCTCCAAATCAACAGGTAAAAGTTCATGTTAATTTATAATATTTGAAATTTCTGCTTAATTGATAATGTATAATAATATATAAATATGTTTGGAAATTTTATTTTTTATTTCAAATTCTATTTTCTGCCAAAATTTAATTCATTATTAAAGAATAGTAAATTATGCATATTTAAATTCTTTTAATTTCGAAACTGCATGAATATAACTATTAATTTTCTCTTTGATTTAAATATCCAATGTGTATTATAAAAATTTTATTTAATATAGTGTATTGTACTGAATTGAAAGTGGGATTTAAATCAAATACAACATTTTACCAATGAATAAGAATAAATATTTTCATAAATAAAATTCGAAGCTTTTTAATTTAAATATTAATACAATATAAAGCAAATATTAATCTACAGAATATTACTTGACAATATGTATTTTATTTCTTAAAATTTCACTTACAATATGTATTTTAGTTATTAAAATTTCAATGACAATTTTTGATTGATTGTTACTAAGTAAAAGCATTCATAACAAAATTTTATGTGTATCAAAATCTACTATTAATTTATATAATATTGTAGAATTTCCAATTAAAAATTTTTTCGGTGAAAATGTAATTTATATTCGTATTTTATGGTTGTCATTGTCATCAGTGAAGAAAAAAATAAAAAACAAAATCAGCAAAAGTAAATCTGAAACATGTTATTTTGAAGATGATGAAATGGCTGATCTGGTATATTTTGTATAATGTGTAATCAAAATAAGTTTTATGTAGACTGAGAAAATGTTAACTATTGTTATTATGAGAAAATGTTAACTATTATCCACAATGATTTAAGTTTTAATTTCATTTTGCTTGTAAAATGTATTTAAAAGTTTGAAGTAATATTCTATGTTTAATGTAAGAACGCGGTAACTTAATTAAATGAGATGAAAATTCCAATCAATATTTTCAGTTAAAATCTCTTATTAAAGTTTTTGGCTCTTAAAGTTGGTTTCAAAATAATGAAAGGTATTAATTATTCCTTAAATTAATATTACTTGTTAATTAGCTTAAGAAATTTTAATAATGTTTTTAAATCTATTTTGAAATAAATTTTATTTATTTTTACAGCTAAAATCAAATTTTAATTATCTTTATAATAAGCTTATAATTCATTTAAAATTTTCAGAATTTTTAATTTGAATTTAATTGTTTAAAAATAAATATCCAGCATTTATTATTCACTTGACCGCAACAAGTTTTTACATGTATGATATTTTTGAGTAAACACATATGTATATATGATGTGTGTATTTTTCCTTTCAGATAAAATGATTACAATTTGGAATGCTCTATGGAATTCATTGAGAAAAAATATTTGAACTTAAGAAGAAAATGTTTAAAATAAAATAATATTTTGTGAGGAAAAATAGACCATCTATTGTTCTATTCTACAACAGAATTAAGTCTCTAAGTATCCAAAATAGGCTGCTTTCAATGAAACAATGGTAGTATAAAACCTGTATTTTTTGCATATTTAAGGATGAATTTTAAAATATTCGTGAAAGTGCTAAACTTTTATATCATCATTATTTTCTAAAAATGCCACAATGACTTAAGCACACCAAAATTTACAATACAATTTACAATTTACACTCATAATTTGTATACCTGGATTTTTAATGGTAAAATATGAAAAATGCTGTTCATGAATTTTTATGTTTCTTATTGCATTTGAATAAGATATTTTAAATATTTTAATGCCAAAAACATTTAGTTAAAAGGAAAATATCATTGCTATTTTGATATTTGTTTCATGATTGTACGCTCCAAAAGAAAGTAATTAAAATCTATATTTTACAAAATATGCAATATTGCTTTTGCCTTTTATTATATTGTAGTTTTCTATCTTGTATTTTTAAAAATCATTTTACTTGTAATATATTTGAATATTAGTATATATGATACAAAAGCATAGTTTCAAAATATTTTTGTTGTAATTTGTGAAAAAAAATTTATTTGTTTACATCGTTTCACCTGTTTTTCAGTTCTATTTGATTGATTCAACTATAACTGAAAAGCTATATATATTTCATAACTAAGAAAAAATCCAAAATTATTTTGTTTTTGTTTCATTGAATATCAATAATTTATCATTTTGGCCACATTCTTATTAAAATTTACAAAAACTACTGGATAATCATTTATTTACTAACTTAAGTTACTAAGTTTTGATTAATTAATTAATGATAATTCCATTTTTTTTAACAAATTACACTTGCTGTAAATTGCAATAAAAAGTTTTATTAATTTAATAGATATGATTATTCTCTTTATTACAGATAGATTTGAAATTACATATCCAGAGGTTGACTGTTTTCTCAATAAATATCCTGCGTTCTATGCTCCTAGAATATTATTGTTTGTTCAAAAATGTGTCCTCTAATATGGAATAAATACGAGAGAATTCAGGATGATAGTATTTTCTTAGGCGGAATATAATTCCAATACAGATTAATAATTATGTACATCTCTGATATCTTGCATCTTTATTTTTTTTAATAAATAAAAGGCTTTATCTTTTTTGAAAAGTATAATTCTTATGAAATTTTTTGGCATTAGAGTTTATTTAGATACTTTAATGAAAATACAAATATTATAAAAATTTTAGTAATTATGATTTTTTTTCCGAATTAGGCGAAGAAATTTGCTGAAGAAGAAGAACGCTTAAAAGTAATCAACAACTCTTGCTATGCTGTGGTCAGAAGCATTGATGTCGGATCTGCAAGATTAAAAATATTTTATATAAATGTCATCATGTGTTTAATGTATAATGCTAAATTTACTATATTTTATGCTCTCATGGATTATATGATTCATAAATTAAAAAATGGTCCAGTTAAGACTTTAATTTAAACTACACATTCTTACTATAATCGAACAAGATTTAAATTTTACAAAATACAAGCATTAAAATGCATATTATCTTTTTTATTTTTATTTTAATATTATTATTATTCTGTTTTATTAAACTGATAATAAAACTGTCAAGCTCCAATATTAATTTGACATCATAAACATAAGAATTTCTGTATACATATTTTTATTTAATTTTTTCTGTATTAAAAATTAAATAAATGTTTTTTTTATAAAATCTTGAATTTTATTTTTAATTTCATTCTTAGTTTCATTGAAGTTATTTTCAACTATTAATTTAAACTTGGAAAAATATATCATAAAACAAGATTTATTTGCAGTTTTGTTCAACAGAATAATCTAAATATTTGTCTTTATCCTTCTGTAACTTCAAAAATGCATATTATCAATATTCAAAAATAAATATACTATAAATAATTTATTTTTTCAAAAGAAATTAAATTATATTTACTTGTATAAAATATTTATACATTTTTTAAATTGTGTACAATTTCTTGTACTAATAAAATGTTTAAAAATTAATTTTGTATTTAATGGGCCCATAGTAAACTTAACTGAAAAATAAGTAGTGTGACGATTTCTTCTTGATAGTACTACACTTACACGTAAAACTAAATTGATATAAATAATGTAATGTAAATGGCTGAACAATTTGCTTGATAATGTGTGTAATTTAAAAACCACTATAATTATCCAAATCAATTAAAATGTCATATTCGATTGAACTGTTATATTATTGAATAAAAAAATCGCATCTTTATACTGTAATTGTAAAAAAAAAAAAAAAAAAAAAAAAAAAAAAAAAAAAAAACTCTTTAAAATAAAGAAATTATAGCCTAATTTTTGCACTAAATTGTCAATATATAAAAAATCAGTAATAATTGTATGAAAGATTGAAATTCACTCTTTTTTCTATCTAATTTACTCCTTTCAGTGTTTTGTTGTTTCTCTGCTTATAAGGAGTGGTTTACCTGCATCTTTCAAATGAGTGAATTTATACCTTAAAGATTGGTTGAGTTTTGTGAAAATGAAAGAGTGAAATTTCACTCCTTCAGAGTGAAATACACTCGATTTTTTTTAAGAGTGTAGTGAAAAATTGAATTATAAAAATATATGTTTAGTAAATTGATAAGTAAATTGAGTATAAATGTAATATTAAAACTTCATTTCAATACTTCGAACTAAATGGCAACTTTAATTAAAATAAAAAGAAACATGAAAACATTTTTGTGTCTTTTAATCAATTTTAAAAGAAATGATCAAAAAATAGTTTTTAAGCTGCCCTTCTAACGACAACTTCATTAAAAATTATTTATTAGGTGTTCTTAGTATCTTTGCAAGTCTTAATAATTATAGTCGTTACATTATCCAACAAAATAGCTAGAAATACAAATTAAAAATTGCTTTAAATAAAAAAACACTATTTAGAATTCCTATGTATACTTAGAATATATACTTAAGCTACTTTAGTTTCGGATATACTTGCAATTCATTTATTATCTTAGCAAATTAATTAAAAAACTGGTGTTCTCTCTGATCAAAAATAAAAATATTCTATTTCTTATGAGAATAAAAAATGCACTATTTTTACAATGCAACTCCTATCCTGAATTCTGACAGTTCTTAAAAAATATTTCTCAGTATTGGATAAAAGAGAGGAGAAATCTGGAAATAGTGAGTCACCACAAACTTATTCTTTCTGCTGATCCAACTGCAATCCATTACCTTTTAATCTTGAAAACTAATCAAAGTAGAAGTCGCGATTAATTTTGATTCATTTCAATCAATTATATCCATAAAAGAATTACCTCTAAGGCCTCGAAAAAGAACAAATGAAAGCAAGGAAAAAAAAAAAAAAAAAAGAATTCACAGCCGGATCTTCGCAAGACAAAAGAATGTCATCAGAAATCACTTTCATGTGAAGCAACTTTACCACTTTTGTCATCTATATACAACAGAAAGAGTGAAAAATGACATTTTTGGAACTCCCCATAAATTGGAGGTTCATTAAGGGAACATATTAAGAGAGATGGCAATCGTTTTGTGTAAAAAAAGTCTGCTGTCAGCCAAGAATGGACAGTTGACAGACGAAGAGTGGGACTTAGCGTCATCCATAGAGGATTATTTTACCAAAGAATCTGTAAATCAAATTCATTTTTTCCTTAGCGAACCGGTTTCTTGAAGATACCAGAGTTGATAAGAAACGTGGAATTAAGCACTTGTTGCTTCTGTGTTTGACAGGAAAAGATCACAAACAGTAGTCCGATTTTTTGTAGAATTATTCTTAACTACAATTAAAACATATATCATTCGTAATCAGTCTTTGATTTTAATATGAAATTCTTTAAAAATGATAAAAATTATCCCTACTTTTTTTTCTTCTACGCATACAATTATAGCATGATGTGATGTTTATAAATATAAAATGGCTATAATTTATATAATATATATATATATATTATATTATATAATTAATATATATATAGAGAGAGAGAGTGAGAGAGAGAGAGGTTTTTATTCGTTTCACTAAGACAATACAAATATAATTTTATGAATTTAAAATTAATGATATTAAAAATTAATTATTATTAAAGATATTTTTTATAAAATTTTTATAACTTTTTACTGAAATATATTTTATTGAAGATTTTTCTGTACCTATAATATTTTTTGAAAAAGATCTATATTTAGAGTAAAGAATAAATAATTCATTCCAAAAAATATAAGGACATGCAGTGGGTTATAGAATAATAGCAATGAAGATATATTTTTTTTGAAATTATAACAATTTATGTAAAAAAAATATGCCACATTTTTCATTCTATAGGTATACATATCTTATTAAACATAAAAAAATGTTGCTACTCTTGGTTGTAGAATTATTTTACAAAATGTCTCGCGGCAAAGTGAACAAGAAACATGCATACATAACATTGCAAGTGAGACCCCAACAGTAGCTCAAAAAGTTAGCGTCTTTAGAGTATTAGTCTACCGCCAAGTCTCAGACTGTCCTTGGTGTTCCGTCAATATGGCCTCCCCTGGACAAATCTTAACCTGCCTAAATTTAAAAAAAACAATGTCCTCCGGGACCCGTCACATTTTATAGACATTTTAGATATTTTGCTTTCATGGGGGTTGTCTAGCTTAGCTAGATTACCTGAGATAAGTGACAACAACAATCAAGTCTCATAATTTTGAATATGAGTTAGAGATACTTTTGGTATCACATTTATTTTATCAAATGTCTAGTAGCAAAGCAACATACATACACAACAGTGCAGGTGAACCCAGGACAATAGCGCAAAAAGTTAAGAGTTTTGGCGTATTAATCTGGCGCAATTTTGAATATGAATTGTTTTGGCGTAATTTTGAATATGAGTTAGAGCTACTTTTGGAAGTAGAAATATTTTATCAGATGTCTATTAGCAAAGAGAAAAAGCAACATACATCCACACCATTGCAAGTGAGCCCTGGACATTAGCGCAAAAGATTAACTGATTTGTAGGATTAGTCTACCACCAAGTGCCATAATTTTGAATATGAATTACAGCTACTTTTGTTAGCAGAATTATTTTATCAAATGTCTAGTAGCAAAAAGAACATACGTACTCAACAGTGCAAGTGAGCCCTGGATAGTAGCTCAAAAGCTTAACATCCTTAGAGTATCAGTCTACCATCAAATCTCATAATTTTGAATATGAATTAGAGCTACTTTTGTAGCAGAATTAAACTAAAAGAAGTCGTTAAACTGAAAAGAAATTATAAAATGTGAGGTCTTACATGCAAAAGTTAAATTTAATGTTGTTGTCTATACACACTAACTAAAATTAACATTAACAACAGTGTTCCTTTTATTTTCAAATTTTGTAACTGTTCCTGGGAATGTTGTTGTACATCTTGCAGTGGTAACCAGCGTTTTGCTTTTGCAAGAATGGATACAGATTAATAATTATAAAAGCTGATTTATTACTCATCGTTTCTGCATATTTACTCGAAGAAAATAAAATTTAAAATTAATATTTAGACATAATTTTTGAAGTAATTACAAATAGAGCTATCGGATTTGAAAGATCTGATTTTCATGATTTCCATGAAAGATCTATTTTCACAAATTGGATAATTTTAAGAAAAAGCTTCAAAAATTCTCACATATATGATACAATTATTTGAATTTTAATAAAAATAATATGGTTTATTTTTAATTATAACAATTTAAATTTTTCTGCTCTTCAAAATTTCTTACTGAGAATGAGTGATAGATTTCTTTTGTTTAAAAAAAAAGACTCTATATTCAAGGTCAATATTAACTTGATGTTACTCTTAAATAGTGTTGAAGCATTTTAATGTAATTCCTTATAAATAATTCACACTATTGAAACATTTAACAACGTAATTTCCAAAAATTAATTTGTAGTAAAACCCTATAAATATTAAAGATAAATAATTATTAGTAATAATGAAATACTAATTTAATATATTCTTTCACAAATGTAGTGTTAATGTCTTTTAATTTGTATGTCATTAAAAATTGTGTTAGTTTTCCTTTATATTGTAAAAAAATAAATATGACTATGAAAAAAATGATATGGATACAAATTAAAGGATTTTATTTAATAATATATTTATAACTAATTCCCCTATTTTCACTAATTTTTAAATTCTATCGATTTTATTATAGAAGGTTATCATCACAGCAACCAATTTAAGATAAAGGTTTTTCCTTAATATTATTTAAATTCAGTTTAAGAACGGTTTTTTAGGATATATATATATATATTAATATTTTAAATGTTATTTTTGTATGAAATTATAATAGTATATAAATACTACAAGAATAATTTTACATTTATATTCTTACATGTAGGCAAATAACACAGAAGAATGCAGTTATGTATTTCCTTTAATGATATTTAAAATATTTCATATATATTGTTTAAAAGTAGTGAAAATGTTTTTATTAAAACAGGAAAGTCTTAGTTTTTTCATCATACATGCGCAATCAAATGAAATTTATATAATTAGCAGAAAACTGAACTTTTTATGTTTTATAGAATAATATGTAATTATCCAAACTTTTAGACGAATATTTTTCTTTAAAATTTCTGTTCTTTCATTACGGAAGATACTATATTACAAAAAATGTATAATTTTATTTTACCGTTATATAATTATGGTATTAATAATTATATTTCTCTGTAAATAAATCAGAAAATGTGATCTCAAATTATAAAATCTTAGATAAAAGCAATTAAATTCAAAAAATAGACAATCTAGTTTGAGCTAATGCTTAAGTACAAAATACGAAATTGAATAAAAATTTATAACTTTGCAAAAAAATGACAATATTTTAATATTTTTAATTTTGTTTCAAACGAGTTGAAGCCATAGAGTCGTCATTCGATATGGGTGTAAAGTGCAAAGCAATTCGACTATTGTTAAGGGCTTTCGGCTCAAAGCGTTACAAATCGACTTCTGAAATCATGGTTTCAGATACTCCTAACAATCAACGTTTAATGTTCATCCATCGAATCAAAACTACGCAAAATTGTTAATTTTGGCGTTTGGATAGTTGCATAGGACGGCATGGAGCCCTCGTGACCGAAATTGTCTGCTTACTTTATAGGGGGATATTGAATGAAAGCATGAGTAACTATTCATTTTGTGAAATGTACACAGCTATGCCTAATCGCTTGCCCACTGAAATGAAGAGAAAAACAAATCCGAATGACTCCCGAATATAGATTTGTTGGAAAATTATTTCTATTGACGCATGCAATTTTTGCGCGTTTCAAAAGGATTGATGAAAAGTATGGAAAACATCTAGATAATCGCCATGTCTTACTTTTTGTTCCGTTTCGATTATGAAAGCTGAAAAATAGTGCAATGGGCTGAACTTGGCTTAAGGATAGAGCAGATGTCTTAAAAGGACTGGATTTGATCCCAGTTACTGTTGAGCAAAGTTAGGTGGCTTACAAAATAATGATTTAAGAGTAGGAAAGCATACATGGGAGTCTGTACTTCGATTCCTGACACAGTTAAACTAACGAAGAGGGACATTACATTCTGCATGTACTGAAGTGGAACTTTTCTTGGTTTCTTCCCATGTGATACGCAAATATTCATGAATAATCTTCCCAGATAACAATTTATATAGTGGACGTGGTTGGTTACAGCATCTATCGGAAGGTTCGAATACCAACTTAACCAAAGATCCGCCATGTTCACTAAAAATGGCTGGTACACGTTGAAACTATGCTTAGACTTAATGATACTTCTGGGGCAGCAGGCGTCTTCTGCTTGGTCTCTGCTTCGAAATCAGGAAGACTCCTCCCGGCTGCTTTTATTCAACAGGTAGAGCTCATCTTAGGGCTAGGTACAGGGAAGCATGCTGTTTTTATGCGGTAGATATTTTAAATGTATTACAAGAGACTAGAAAGCTAAGAACTGCGGCAACCGTACAAAGGAGTTGAAATGAAGTTTTTTCACCGCAGAATGTTTCATTACAATATCCTTTGAATTATTAAACACTTTATATAATAATGTTAATGATTTTGATGTACATCAATTCGATAAATATTTATATGTATATGTATGCATGAATGTGTGTGTGGTGCGTGTGCGTGTGTGTGTGTGTGTGTGTGTGTGTGTGTGTGTGTGTGTGTGTGTGTGTGTGTGTGTGTGTGTGTGTGTGTGTGTGTGTGTACGTATTTTACAACGAAAGTGATTTTTATCCCTGAACATTTTACCTTGAGTGTGTTAGGGAGGAAACGCCTTAACGGTATAATGTGAACCTTGATGAGAAAGATGAGTAAAGCATGAGCGAAAACTCGTTTACGTGATAATTACTTCTAATTTGAGTTTTATACGCATACACCGATATCAGGAATATTTTACATAAGTTTTAATTTTAATATATAATATATAATTAATAATAATATACCATATTTATAATAATAAGTTTAATATATAAAATAAGTTTTAATATAGCAATTTATGCTATTCTTATAGTAGTTTGCATACTTTTTTATTCTAAGTTGTATATAGAAGGATATATATATTAATATTGAATTCTGATTAGCATTTTGATGGTTACACGGTTTAATATTTAAATGGCATCACCAAAAAAATTAAACATTGAACAAAGGGAAGGTTAATATATTCAATGGTTTTACATAAGAGATTATAATTTTAGACAAAAAAAATAACTCTCATTACTGAGAAACCCACGAGATAACTAATGACTTACAATGAAGGGCCAAGTACTACGTGTTCTAAAATTCGTAAATTAATTCTAATGAAAACTTACAGGAAAGTCGTACACATGAATTCTATATGATTGTTAATCTTGTTGTAATGTAAATTTAAGATTCAATAATTTGCTGCAAGGATTGTATATAGAATCTGTTGTAAATTTAAGGGGTGTTTCTTACAAATTGTGTAAACAGACCTTTTATTAGCAAGAAATTAAGAAATCAGGAAGCCCCATAAATGTTTTTATCAAATTAGATATAAGTTCTGTTGTGTTTGTACAAAGATCTTGAATTGTTCTCTGTGTGCTGTACTGTGTTGGAATGAGGCTGCTGGAGACACAGGATATTACAACCATGTGGATGGGTTTTAATCCTCATCGAAATACAGCTTAAAGTAATCAAAATTCAATAGTAAAAAATAAAAACAAATGAAATTCACCTGAGAATTTAAATTAATTCTTAAATAATTTATTCATCAAAATTTAAATTACACGCGAAGATTTTAAAAAATTTTAATGTACCTCCGTGGAAATTTTCCTAATTGACACAAAAACTTCTCAATTCGATATTTATAAAAAAAATGTTCTATCAACTTGTTGTTTGCCAAATTGTTCTGTCAATCCAAACAAAATATCACCATTTGCAAGCTTTTACAATTACGTTCTTAAGTTTATTACTTTTCACAAAGATCTTAAACTGTGATAAATAATTTTTCCCATTAAATATTAGCGCCCAAAGATAGGTTAAAATCAAAGCTATTAAATTTTTTTATCTGTATTCCGAGTGCCATCACAGAAAAAAAGTTGGTTTGTTGAAATTTGCAACAACAAGGTAAGCACAAAAATTCCGGAATTCCCAGTAAATAAGATAAAATTTAATCATTTAAAATGTATACCTATATTTTAATGTAGTTTTGGAAGATATTAAAAACATTTGTAAGAAAAAGTTACCAACTTTTTATCTACATTTCAGGTTTTATCTTTAAGAATTTGGCTTGGGTCTGCGCCGATGGAAAGGAAAAATTCTGAGAATTTCCAACAATAACAGATAAAACTTGTATTTATATTTAAAATGTGTATTTCTAAATATAGAAATACACATTTTGAATATATAAATACATCATTACTTATCAGTAATGATTCTTTAGAATTATTACTAATAAGTAATGATTCTAAAGAATATTAAATAATATTTTTTAAAAAACTATGTTTTTTATCTGTAATTTACCTTTTTTTAATCTATATTATTCCTAGTGTTGTCATCAACAAAATTGGCTTCGGAAGATTTGCACCGATCAAATGAAAAAATTTGGGAATTTCTAATCAGACCCGATAAAGCTTATATATGTATTTAAAATGTTTATTTACATTCTAGTAATGATCCTAAAGATTATGAAACACTTCTTTAAAAAAGTATGCTTTTTTATCCGTAATTTACTGTCGTCTGTATATTGAATGTTGTCAACAACAGAATTAGCATGTGGAGATTTGTGCTGGCCAAATAGAAAAAAGATGAAAATTTTTGATAATATAAAATAAAACCAGTATATTTATTTAAAATGGATACGTTCATTATGGTAATAATTCTGGAAGATATTAAAAGGCTTATATATAAAGAAACATTTATTAATTGAATTTCAAAAATTAAAGTTCAGGAAAACATGCTTTGAGAATTTTTTTACTTCCGAAAGCTTGTGTGTTGCCAATAAAAATTATGATCTTCTAAAAAACATTTGAGAAATGAAAACTTTCACACGAAACCTTTCGGCTTATCTCTACAGTCATAAAACGATTGTTGTAGATTAGGCAAATAGAAAAATCGCCAACTTTGAAACTATCTGCCGACCGCCAAATTTTACCAGATTTGATTGCTCCTCTTAAACAAATATTTCCACGATAATAATACTTTGTTGGCGCTAATGCTTTTGAATGCCATCGCCTCAGAGAAAAAATTGCATTGAAAATAAAACGTTTTAGGGGCTAGAAAAAAAGGTGTAATAGATTTAAACTCACAGCACGCATCTGGCAATTAGTAAAGTGAATTTATTTCAAACATTTGAGCTTCAGTTCTTTGATTGTTTATTAGCAATAAAGATAACGAAAGATTAGAACGCAAGATTGCGAGCGAAACCTTACTTTAAGAAACGATTACAATGTCGCCATCGTAGCATTGTGAATGTAAGCGAAAGGTGTGGTAGGAGAAATTTTCTTCGGATATTTTACCGCGTCTTTAACCACTAAAATTGGATTACATTAAAGCATTCGTTTTTATCGCTTTTGGAATACTGCTGGAATAAAATCAAACCATGTCTTTCAAAGGATTTTGAAGATTGTAAACCACAAAAATGCTCAGACAGATTAATGTTCAGCATCCATTAAAGTGTTAGGTTTTAAATCATTAAATATTTTTATTTTATAGAATTTTTTTTTTAAATCTAGTTTCAAATAAATATAGTCCTATAGAAGATATAACAATTGAATTAGATCATTTATTTCGAATAGTTATGATAACTTTGATTATTCGTGTACATACATTTTCTCTTATTCTATATATGCTTCTTTTTATTACATTTTGGATTCGATAGTTCATTGGAGTTTTCAGATAAAAGAACATTTGGATTATCATAATGCTTCATTCTTGAAAATTTAAAAAACGGTAAAACAGCTTTGCATGGTATTCTTCTTTATTGACACTACAGCCCAGAGAGGGCTTTAGTCTGCAGCACAATATCCCTCCAGATGGCTCTGACTTTAATTTTCCAGTTTGAGACCTTTAAGGTCCTTCAAAGGCATCATCAAGAAATTTTTAACTAACCTGCTCCTTGGTCTGTTGCCCATGGGCTCAATCATTCGGTTGTCACTCAGTGTGCCCAAGCTCTGTACCCTAATGAATCTTACAGTGTTTTTATGATTGATAAAAGGCTTCCAATTCAGCTCTTACTCTTCAACAATTATTATTTAATTGTAATGGACCAAAAGTTTTCCTAAGTATTTTTCACTCAAAAATTAGTATAGCACTCTACTATCTATTTTAACTCACATCTTTTTCCTCCAAATTAAACATTGAACCATTAATATCATAGACAAATTGCATACACAATTAACTTTATAATATATAAATAAGTAAAAAATTGAATGAGAAACATGGCCCTGAGGTGGGAAGCATATGTTGTAGTTAGGTGGCCTGACGCTCACGAAACTACCACTGTTTAGTTCCCAAGCATGCTTGGTTCTTATTTTTATTGACTCACTGAAGGGTTGAAAAGTTGAATCCATCTAACCCAGTCCGAGGATCGAACCTTGAACATGAGCCTTGGGAGTGCTACCGGGCTTCCATGCATATATACTTGATTTAAAAAGTGAAAGAAATATCGCAGATTACTGCGTTTACCATTGTTTTAAACATTTGGCATAATTCAAAAATTAATTTTAACTTCAGAATAATTTTTATTATTTCTTTATCTATTTTTGAAAGTTGTCTCCAAAAATATGAACACGGCGAGATTTTCGCCACAGAAATGGAATGGAAACGATTTAATTATTATTCTTTTCTTAATTGATTAATAAAACATATTATTGGTCAATACACATAATATTTAAAACTTTTTCTCACGTTTTTATTCATATAAATGCATACATGCAGTATATCTATTATTAATAATATGGTGATTAGCAAAAAATAATTTGATTACATTATTATAAATGAAGTACATTGAAATTAATTGGATGATTAAATAAATTAATTAATGTTTTGATGGTGATTTTTAGCAAAACAAATTGTAGATTTCGATTTAATTTTCTCCACATCAAATGTTTTATATTATATTAATTACATACACCTGTTCTTTTTAACATAAAATGAAGACCATGAAAGTATATGAAAGAAATCTGCACCCAAGACTTTTAATTTCAATTTTATGAAAAGCATTTTTTCACGTTGCAAAAATGTTTACAGAATGTTAAATATTTGTTCTTTTTAAATTGAAAATGAAGAACCAAAAACTACAACCAATCATTTTGCATCGAAGACTTTTTATTTTAAATAAATTTTTATAACATGCTTTAGTGTTTATTAATGAATTATATATAAAGGGTTTAAAAAACTTAAATTAACTGCGTTCTCTCTCTCTCTCTCTCTCTCTCTCTCACACACACACACACACACACACACACACACACACACACACACACACACACACACACACACACACACACAATTTTAAAAATATAAATTTCATAAATATTTATATCGTCATTTAAAAACAAGCTTAACTAAATAAAATTTAAATATGAAATCATATTATTTTTTAGTGTGAGATGAATCTGAAAAAGAAATTTTTCTTTAAAAACATTTTCAGAACTTATAATTTTATGAATTTCCATAAATTGAAACACTCATGTAGCCGTAAAGATATATTGCAATTATGTTTCACAAAATTAAACATTGGTTTTTTTTTTTTTTTTTTTTTTTTGAAAAAAAATTCTTTGGTAACCATAAATGGTTGTTTAAGTGAAAGATTCATCACAACCTCCCTCCCCTCCGGTTTGGCTGCAGAGGTTAGAAAGAGACATTTTACGGTGCTTTTTAAGAAGACGCAGGTGTCTGTACCCGAAGAAAAACGTGCCATTAGGTAATGTTTACTACTGTACCCTGAATTTTACGATCCCTTAATCTGTCCTAGTCTTTCAGTAGGAATGTTTGCATAATCATAAATGAAATACGGCAGCGTGCAAGGGAGATATTCACCGTTAAAATGTCATTATTCTACACTCTAAAACTGAAGCAAAAGTAATTCCTAGGCATTAGAAAATAGAAGAGAGAAAAAAATAACAGAAAAACAAATGCAGCAAGTTCGACATCCAAAAATTTCATGAACTTAATTTAAGTGCAGTGAATAAATCATGAGGGTGGGAGACGTTTTTTTGAAAAGTATATCTTTTCTTCTAATGAATACATTTTCGTTTGAATTTTGTGATTACAAAAAAATAAATTGCGAGATGAGTATTTTTATTTATTTGTTGATATCATTCATTAAACATCTCGGAAATAAAATTGTGCATTAAGAATTTAAATAAAATACGCCATAATGCTTAAATTTTCCAGCGAGTGTTAAAACAAAAGAAGGAAATGGTGAAAAATTAATGCACACACAACCTCTATTACTCTCCAATGAATACTACTTGTCATAAAAATCTTTTCTTAAATAATTGAAACAACAAAATAAACATTTAATATAATTTATAACATTAGAAAATTAGTCTAGACTCTGTGGTCTATTTTAATTCTGAAAAATTGAAGTTTGTAAACAGCAGCAAAATAAAAAATTTATCACTGCACTGGAAATAAATTTTAATACAAGGTTTTCATTTTATTGCTGAAGTGTCAGCTTAAATTAAAATTAATAAACATTTATAGATTTCCTGATATTAATATAGATTATATTATTATTTTACACTCTAAATTTCCATCTCTAGTTTTCGAAGAGGATTTAAATAAATCTAACAAATAAAGGTATGAAGTTCCAATTTTTGTATGAATTTATCGATTAATGAATGACTCATGTGTCCTTACTTAGTTGAATGACTTACCTTCACAAAATCCGTTAACCAATTAGATTAATTTATTTCTCGGACCATAATTCGCAGTAGAAATCATGTACTGACGCTAACGGGAAGAACTGCTATTTGGAAAAACAACGATATTTATTTAACTTTCTTCAATACAATCTTTGCAGCGAGAAATGAGGCCTCTTGCATAGCTCAACTAAAAATATGTCACTGAACGCTTAAACATTAAAGTGAATTTCTAAGTTATAAAACTTAAAGTTGGATTCCCACATCTTCATCAACGTTTCCAGACGGCAACGTATTAGAAAAACCGAAAATATGTTCTCTGCAGTGCTTGAATTTCTTTTTAAAAAAACATCAAAAAATTACTGCAAGACTGTGGTAAAGAAGAAAGAAGGGAGGTTTCGATAGTGTGCATTCTATTGTCAATAGTCACTCACAGAAAATTTTAAAAGTCGGGAGGAATCGCACGCTTCCATTCGTGAAACAGAGTTTTAGAATGTTGGAAATTATGGTATAAAAATTGTTACAAAGCGTTCAATTGATAAAAAAATTGCAAATGATGATTTCAAAATTTCTAAACGAAACATAGCTTTGCCGTAGATAGCCAGTAACCAACATCTTGATGTTTATCAAGATGTTGGTAGCTGGCTATCAATGATCATCATATGATATCAAGATGTTGATACATCTATCTATGATCATATGATATCAAGTTGTTGGTAGATCTTGATCTATCGATAATCATGTGGTATTAAATTGTTATTAGATGGTTATCTATAGGTTTCATTTTCCATTGCTTGTATGAAAAATCAATTAAATTTTAAGAAGAATGTGTTTATATATTTTTCATTATGATTAACTATGTTAAAACTTTAGTGTTTTACATTTAAAATTATTTATTGAAGAATTCAAAATTTACATATTTTTAGAAAATGTTTTTAAACTAAACAGCTTATAGAACGCTCGTTTCTATTATAACGTAAATATCAATAATTTATATTCTAAATTTTTGATATTTATTAATTGCAATATTCATGCTGAGAAAATTTTCTGTTTATTTAATCATTTTTTATTCTAGTTTTAAAATAGAATTCTCAATTCAATTTTTGCATCCATATCTGACATCTAAAGAATTGTAACAGAAAACTTTCTGTCATTATTTTACACATCTAAAATTCTAATATTTATTATATACCAAATTCTAAATGTAAAATTTCTGTATATTTAATTACTTTATTTTATTAAAATAGAATACTCAGCACAATTTTCAGTTAAGAATCGTTATCGGAATCTAAAATTCTAATATTTACTAGATATTAATTCTACATGTAAACTTTTTTATTTAATTACTTCATTCTAATAATAAAATAAAACACTCGATTCAATTTTCAAGTATAAATACCGTTATATTACGTCTAAAATCTTAATATTTACTAGTTATTGAATTCTAATTTTAAAATTTGTGTTTGTCAGTAATGAAATGTCCAGAATATTAAGACTTCATTTATTTTTCATGTCAATCTCTCATAATTTATAATTTCAGGCCACTAAAATGTTATACTCACTAATTATTAATAATGATTAAAAAGGTTACATTCGCTATTAAAAGAGAGTACTCACTTCCCAAATCTCATGTAATCTCTGATACATTCTAATGATTACTAGTTACTTAGTTCACATTAAAATTCTGAATAATATTTAATTATTTTATGTTAATATTGAAATAAAACGCGCTCAGCATTGATATTTTACATCTTAAATTTTAATACGTATATGATATTAAAAAGTGAACTTAAATTGTCCTTCTCTAGCCAAATTCTCTAGTTTTAGAAAATTTAAGCAATTAGAAATAGACTGCAACAAAATTTGGTTGAAAATTTTGATAGTTGCAGGAACTTGAGAGAGTGAAAATCTTTATTTCAAAATGAGTATCTAAAACTTATTTCAAACAAGTTACTTTCATTTTATACGAGAATCACACAAGATCATATTTTTTATAGAATTTCTACTTGATCAGGACGATTTCTATTACTATATAAAAACAGAATTTTAAAGCTTCGAAACAACTTGAAGGAAAAATTAAAATTTAATAAATCAGACATCTTACTGATATTTGTTTCATTTGCTGAAAACAATCTTAAAAAATACCTTATTTTCATGGTATAAATAGTCTTTGAGAATAAATCAGATTGACTTAAATATAATGCACTGTATCAGGAGTTTTAAAATTGTTAAAAACTGAAAATCATTACAATATCTTGTTAATTATATCTATTTGTAAAGTCACTTTGGACAATTATCTTTTATACCATAAGTTTCCAACCAGGTAAGTTGATTAAAGATTCAATTACAGATGCGTTCAGACAGCTCTCTCTCTCGCCTTTTTAGCGGAAACCTTGTCTTCCTGAGTAGACAAAAAAGGTCTTCCAGGTTGTCTGAAAGGTAACCAAGAGTAGGATTCTTTGGCACATGTTCTTAGATGTCAAGGTTTGTCCTACGACGGCCTACTACTTTTACTGACTTAGTCCAAGACCTCTCGAGGTTGAATAAGCAACTAAATAATTTGACAATGACACAATGCCCCAAAATCTTGTTATCTTTCTTTATCTAATATGTTGATGATGAAAGTACAGATTCCAAAACACACATAACTTCAAATATAGTAACACAACTTAAATTTGAAAATTTATTCTTCATCATAGATATTATAAAATGTGAATAGTAAAGAAAAACTCAACATAATGTTCTCATATTTTTAATTTCAACATAATTTCACGAATGCATTGCTAATTTACAGTACATAAACTTTTGTTTATAATTCAAATATTTAATCTATAAAGATTCAAAGAATAATCATTTACTTTTAAGTACTGTTTATTTTTTAATTAAAGTTATATTTATTCTTATATATCAACACGTCATAGCGACATTTTATTTAGTTATTTACCAATTCCCTAGTTGAATTGCTTGCTAATAATAATTTCCCAAAACATTCAAATAGCATATATATATACATATAGATAGATAGATATGCTATTTTTTGAGGTATCATAAATAAGCAGTTTTTTGAATACTTAGTAGCTAAAACAAAAAAAATATCATGTATTTGGTTGCCAAATATGAATAAAAGAAAATGAAATTTAAAAAACTTTAAGGATTACTTTAGGTCACATTATTTACATAATTTTATAAAAATAACTTTTTTAAAGCTGTGTGTTTACGAAACAGCACTTAATTTTACTGTCATTGAAACTGTTTCATTCATATTTTGAAAGAGCTTTAAGATTATCTTTATTAGATTATTTTAGTAGTGAAATTATTTCATCAAAATATGTGCAAGCAAACATTTCCGTCTCATTAAAATACGAGAAAATTATTGAGGAATATGAAAGAATTCGTCACAAACATTTTTCACAAGAAGCAGTTTCAAGCTTTTTACATTTATTATATCAATTATTTTAGTTTTTTTAAAAATTTCCTTATCGTGTAAATTCTATTTAATGGTTCGCATACTCATAATGATGTTTTTCAATCACTTTCTATATCACATTATTTTAACGCAATATAATAATAGAAAATTACGGGAGCTGATTTATAATGTTTTATATGCTGAATTTTGAAAAGCTTAATCTGTTGAATTAAAAACAAAAAAGGTTGTCTTATTACATATATTTTGTTAATGATAAATTGTTTTATTTATACCTGTAAATATTTCTAGATTTTTTTTGTAAGTTGATAATTTATAATGGAGATTTTCTTATCATGTTTTTTTATAAAATAAATTATAATTTCCTGGAATTTTACAGGCACTTAAATGTTTAAAAGGTAATTTTTTATCAGTGCAGTGCTTATAAGTGTTCTTGAAATAAATTAATTTAATAGAAATAAGTTTTCAACAGGATTAAATTTACACAGAAATTCATGGAACTATCGCCAATAATATCAGAACTTAAAGATGCTAAATTTATGTGACGAGAATCAAGAAAATCTAATTAACGAGCCTCAGAAGTTGAGCGAATAGGACTCCGATTTACAGAAATAGATTCATTCGCTTAGGGAAGGTATGGATTTTGAAGTCTTCACAGTTGATAAAAATTAGCGTGGTTATTTTTTAAAAGCAACTACACAATAAAATATTTTTTTATTCAAATTAACACCTAATTGTTATAAAATTCCTTACAATACAATGTGTAACAGTGTTTATCAGTTTTACAGTTTCTTAATTGATGTGTCAGATTGCGTAAGACTGGGTAAAGTTTTTTTTACTGCAATACTTTCTCGCAATTAGTGCACATTGCATTCTCAGTTGAAGCACTTTGGCCCAATTTCGCTATTTTTGTAACAATTTTCTCAAGAGCAGATCTGACGTAGTGGCAGCATTTCTTATAATAGTAACGGTAAATTTAAGGCACAATTAGGCATGTTTGAAGAATTTAGATATTCTAGGAGAGAGGAATTAGACTATCTTTTTATGAAATTGAGAAAAGCAACTTCGTATTATATAAATATACTTAAAATATTTAAGAAGAAAAAAAAACATCATTTAGGTTAATCATTGATTGAAGCGAATAAACTATTTTTCAATATGTGTAGATAGATTTTAATTTATTAAAAATATCTATAATTTATTGGTAAAATTTACAAGAATATATTTTTGTATGTTAAATACCTGAAAAATTTAATAAATATGATTTATACTTATCATATTGGTACTTTAATTTAAAATTACCATTAAATTTACAATATTTTTAACAGATTATGGGGATAGTTTCTGGATGAAAAAATGCATTTACTTATCAACCATGATTTACTTACTATTATAAATATCATTGCACTAAGATTGCACAATTGATGATTTGAGTTGACATGAGATATATTCCGATTTGCATTACTTTGTTTGTCGGTCAATGGTCATTTTTTGCATACTGTTTAGATCAGGACATACAGTTTAATGTGGACTCCAATCTACAACAGATATCCCTGCGTAAAGTGGGATTCGAACGCACTAGTTGTTGATCAAAAGTACCGAATACAATGCGTTCGGCAACTAGTTTTGTGAGACATATTTCGAAATATCATAAAAAAATTTTTTTCCTCTAATTAATAGTAATGATTACTCTCAGACTGCTAGTGAAGAAATGGTGGTAGGGATAGGATAACACAGAAAAATAATATATATATATATATATATATATATATATATGTGTGTGTGTGTGTGTGTAACATATTTTGCATATATATGCATATATAATATTTTGCATTTTAGCTAAAATTAGTTTTTAATTTATTCAGCTCAAACAAACTAGCACTTTAATTTCTTTTAAAGCTGCCTGATGGTAAGGGGATTACTGAAGATGTCTTTAGAGAAAAAAGGCTTGGGAAATATTTCAAAACATGAAGAAGTGAATGTTCTGTTTGTGTTGGCCTGCGGTAGGAGTGGGTGCTTGGGAGTTTTCAGCATTGCCTTTCTTGTCAATGAATCCCCATCACCTGCTCGCACTAGATACTCATGTCCATCGCCAAATCTTAATACACAGCTTCTTCGTTCTTTAGTTTCAGAATTTGCATTAAATTATGGATGACTCTGTTAGTAAATATTATTCCGTTGATCACTGTCATCCCGTAGGAATTTAAAATATTTCGTTTTAATGTATAATTTAATAAAAATGAAATTTTTTTAAACTTTTTAAAACATATGTAAGGCATTTAGTTGTTTGAATGTATGATGTTAAGAAATGATGTTTGAAATGCAATATGTGATGTTTGGTCAAACATGACATATTGCATTTCAAACGCATGAAAAGATTCGTTAATCTAATTCGAAAAGAGCAACTTCAAAAGAAAGGTACCTTTCAATTCCCAAGTATGTCTTCTTTTATTGGTATTTCCTTTTATTTAATAGAAAGCATGGAACTAATTCTTTTTTCAATTTGTTTTTGACGAAAATGCTGACCTGTCTCACTCGTTTTTCTCGATCCAAGTTTTTCATGAATGTAAAATTATCGCATTCCAGTCGAAAAAAAATGTAGGATAATGGTGAAATTATTGAATTTATCTGTTATCTGTTATTACTTAAAAATTTTGTTGTCCTTTAATTATTTAATATGTGATGAGGTTTTTACAAATACTTTTATTATAAAACTTATAATCATAAAGATTGTTCAACTAAAAAATGGATACTTACAAATTTTTAAAAAACTTTATAATGAGATAATGGTAATGATGTATTTTTTATTTTGAGTTAATAAATAAATATATCAAGGTATTTAATTTACTTTAACATTAATTATAAAATAATAAATCTTTGTCAAAGAAATTTTCGACTCTAAGAAGTTAAAATTTTATAATAAAAAAAAAAAATGCAACCTGTTTTTTAAAGTTTTATTGTCTTAAAAGAATATTTCCTTAATTTCTTTCCTTTTTTTTCTTTTTGAATAGCAATTCTTATTAGCACACTAAAAATTAAAAAATTCCCATCATGTTGTGCTCGTTTCTATTTTTATTTAAAACTCATCAATATCTGTAGAGATATTAAAAACATACGATACCCGCGAGATAATTTGTTAATTTAATTATTTATTAATTTAGTAAATTTTCTAAATGATTAGCTGCGCAAAACATATCTACCACGTGAATACTTACAGTTTTTAAGATAAAATGTATTATTTTATTGCCTGAAATTTATTTGTTTTAGAAGAATATTGTAACTAGATAAGAAAAATATAGTTTTGTAAGCATTTTTCTTAGCCCGATGGCGTACTACTAACATTTCATACTCCCGAGGTTTTCATACTCGGAATTAGCAAGCATTTCAGTGGGTCCATAAACTGGAATGGGAAAGACCTGGCTGACCCCTTAACCGGGACATATGCTTCAACTTCAAGACCTTCGGTCAAGAAAACAGCTATGGCCACTGTAGGCCTGGGTCCACATTGGCTGTTGTGTCCCTATTTTTTTTTGTTCACTTTTTAGCTATAAAGTGGTTGTTCCTTTTCAGTTGCTTATATCCTTTTATTACAATTCTCATTGGTTAAAAATATCCATGATATCAGAATTTACTTCCCACATAATTAATTATGATATCATAACGAATCGGTGTCGCATATCCGACTTGTTGACAAATTTGCTGTCTGCCTTCAAATCGCATGCTTTTAGTGGCAGCAAACAAGACGAAGTTCATCCTCGAATGCCTAAGAATAATGTCGAACTTCATTCTGTTAATAAAACAATTTATTATATTAAACGCAAACCATTGGTTTGAGAAGCCGGTTTTCATTGATTCAAGAACTTAACACGTTGACAACAGAACAAAGGGAAAAGCAAAATGAAAAAGACAAGACAAATTACCCCCTTTATGATTAGTTTAAATATGCAAGGACATTTAAATGCTTAAAACTTTCATTATTTTTTTTATATTATACTCATGTTAATATACCAAAATATAAAATAAAGAATGAATTCTAATAAAAAAAATTTAAGTTTAGTTAATGTTACAGATTAAAAAATGAAGAAAACGATTATGAGGTTCTCAGAACTTTTTTGACTTTTTGTAAACTTTCTAAAAAACTTTGTGTATTTCGGTGTCTGTGTCATGTATAACATCACAATTTCTCTATTTACAAAATAAATCCCCAGGCAGAATATAAAAATTTCCGAAAATGTGACTTAATCCTTAGAATTCTCCACTATACTTTGGAACTCGGATAATTTTTTTCAAACGACTTTTTATATCTAGGGATTAGAGTTATCAAAAAACTTTAGTTATAATGTTTTAAATCTAAAAATTTTACAAAAAAAATTATCAAAAAGACTTTAGATAAATAATAAATATTTAAGTATTGTTTAATGTGTTTATTTCGAAAATAAAAACCATAGAATTTTTATAATAAATCATTAAAAACATCAATTCAATTCCATATCGTAATTTCATTTAAAATATTTATCGCATTATTTAACACTGTGGCTCTTCAATGTTATATTTATAACTAAATAATTACATGCAATAAATACAAGAATTGATTTTAAAAAAATTCAAAACATGCTTCTTCTGAATATTAAATTTCATTAACAAAACCGATTATTTACTAATTCCAGTCCATATTTATTCATTTATTAGAAATTATTGTAGATTTTGAGTTTAAAAACGATAAGGGTATCCAAATTTTTAAAGCATATATAGTTTTCCTTTCTCTTTTAAAAAGAAATAAATCGAGGGGAATTAAATACAAAATCACTTTTGTTTTAAGAAGAGAAATGAATAGCATATTATTCGACTTAATACTTTTTATTGCAATTTATTTGCATATTTTTTATTTCTCACGAAGGTCGGTATATAACGCTTCTCAATGAGTGCGCGGTCCCTATTGAAAATCTCTCCTCCCACCGCGTCGTTATGAAGAAGGAGACAGCGCAGGGAAGATGTTACTCGCCGCGGAGTGCTCCCCATGGACTGCCGGCGGATGCTGTGCGTCTTGCTCTGTATGATCTACATGCTTCATGTCACCGGGCTTTGGTGGTAAGTGATGTGCGTATCATTTACACGTGTTGCTTGTCCACCGTTGTCATGGTGACACGGGAGACACGCACTCGGAATACTGCACTTGCACTGAAATTATTATTATTATTATTATTTTGGTTAGAGCTTCTTGGTGTGACTCATTGCTTTCTATTGTTAATGCTTTTGCATGCTACTAAATTTTGATTACCCGAGAAAAGCATTAAAAAAAGTCACACACCATTTCGTCTGATGGACCAGCGTAACATTTTCTTGTAATGTGTCATTGTATCATTTTTTTATTATTTTGGATATATAATATTTAACACAAAAGCAATAATGAGTTATTTCAACGAAGAATTTCTTATTTATCAGTTAACTTCAGTCTGTTCCTTAAGAAAGTTTTGTTTCAATTATAATTTATTATTATTTAACTATTTATTAAGACATTTCTTAATATCCATCTTTTACGCTTTTGCATAAAAAAAAATGTGTGCTCTATGTGTTTTTGTAATGTACTAGAATAAACAAACTTTCTATTAGTTGATAAGGATTGCAAAATAGTTTAATATTAACCTTTTTAAATGAGTGTGATAAAATACAGTTTTAATAATTTACAGTAAATTTAAAACATTAAATGATAAACAAATTCTATTATTTAATGGAATTGTAAAATAGTTGTTAGTCTTAACCCTTTTAAGTGGGTTTGATTAAAAACAGTTTTAATAATTGATAGTTAATGCTCGTCCTTTAAAGTAATCATAGCAGGGAGGAAAAATTGTCTGTTGATAGTTGCAAATTCTATGAAAATGAACTAGGATAAGAAAATAAGACTTACTGCTAATGATTCAAGTACGATTGAAAATGATACAGAGTACTTACTATAAATTGTAAATATTACAACAATTTATACTAATAAAAATTGTATTCATTTTTATAAAAATATAACATTCGTATTAAAATACTTACAAGTAAAAGATTTAATGTAGGTGTTGGGAAAAATAGCATAGAATATATAACAAAATATATAATGTTAAAAATACGAAAACAGTCAGAGAAATATAATTAATAGTTAGTTAATAGGTATTTAATTTACAATGAATCTGCATTATTAATGCAAAACAAATATTCTGAAAGTTGTTTTTATAGTTTATTGTATTTTTATTAAATTTATGTATAAACAAACTAGTGACAAACATTTCTCAAATTTTCATTAGGAAATAACCATTTCCCTATTTCAGAAAATACAATTTAAATGACTTTGAAATTAAGTTTTGAATTTTGAATGAGTTTTTTCACAGGTTTGTTTTTAAATAACTTAGAAAACTGTCTTAAAATAGAAAATCTTGTATATTTTTTTAAAAAAAATTGCAATCAATAATATATTAATCATTGCTTAAAAACTTATTTCTCCACTTCAAATTGTAAATTTGGAGGTGCAATAAAATCAATTTATTATTTTTACGAAATATATTCAGTTTAATGAATATAGTTTAGCGATATTTTATAGGATCGGAAAATATAACTATTATTTTTAATAATAAGAATTTGTATTAGGTGATGAAATTTTTGTGGTTTCCATGCACTCTTTAATAATCAGTTGTGAAAAATGTTTTAATTTTAAGAATAATCAGCGATGTGTGTTGCTAGCACGTGTTTCTGCCTCATTATTCATGATCTGTAACTCATGTCTGAATGCATGAACGTGAAATGTCACTGATTTCGCGATTCTGCAATGCAAAAAAACAACACTGTTTTGAAGCCTGTGGAAAATGTTATTTAATTTTGATACAAAAGATAGGTAGGAAGTAGATTTGTAGGTGCTAATATGAACATGTTCATGATGAAATATTATTTTCAAGATTTCTTCCAAATGAGGATTTATAAAAATTGTCTTTTCTAATAGGATTTTAAATGTTTATTTTACTTTAAATTCTTTTATTTTCCTTAAGAGAAAAAATTAAACTTTAATCAAATGCTTCTTAAGGAACACATTGAATAGACAACCGCAAAATTCGAAGATATATTCTTCTTCTGTAATCGCGTGTGTGTAATTTTACATAATAAATATTTATGAATTGCTTAAATAATTTCTTTCGTATACCTTTAATTTTTTCATTCATTTTTTTTATGACAGGGTGATAAAAAATTTGATTTAAAACTAAATTGACATCCCATATTTAGACAAGACATACAATGCCCATGTTTTGAAGGATATGTCCCACTAACGCAAAACCCCCCAAAGTTTAATTCCAAAGAATGCTATATACTCAGTTTTGCTGAAGGGAAGAAAGACTGAGAGATGACCTTGACCAGTCAGAGAAAAATTCAATTTACCCAACTGATAATTGAAAGCCTCAATTTAATGAATGGACGCTCCTCCTATCGCAGAATGAATATTACTTTCATCCACTTCTTCAGAATAAAGATTATTGCATCATTTAAATACTTTCCCTCCAATAAAGAGGTTAAATTTTTCGTGTGTGACTTTTAACTCGTTTATTTTCTATTGAAGTATAGTACAAAGCTTAGTTACACAGACTGGTGTTGAACACAACGGCATGAAAAGACGATCCCCGAGGGATCATTCACTGGAAAGAGTTTCGGTAAGTATCACGTTCTAAATCACTTGCTTTTAGTCAAATGAGAAGAAACACAACACGGCACTTGAGGTAACGCACTGACTGGACGACCCCCATCTCTGGAAGACGCGTAAAAGGATTGAATCAGCCAGACACAACAAGTCTTATGAAAGCGCTTGTGAATCGGGAAATGCCCGGAAATATTGCATCCCCCGCTTCCGACGACGGCCCTTTAATTGCTTATTTGCTCACATGCGAAATCTGATGTTGGCACAGCTGAGACGGTTTTGCACGGACTCCTCACCCAAGCTGCGCGACGAAATCATTTCTGGTATTTTTCATTAAAATAAAAAAAAGGAATGATTCAAATGAAGGGAGTCAGACTACTCTAAAATATTAAAAAAATAAATGATGCTAAACATACAGACTTAAAATAAGAAAAATGTAGATATTGTTCCCATATTTGTAATAGTTAAAAAACTTTATTATGAAAAAAAAAAAAAAAAGTAAATTTTAGCTATTGGATTTTCAATCAATGTCCAATATAAATACACTTGGATATTTCGTTTCTTCTGAAAATTATTATGTTTAGGTTATGAAATTTTAATTATTTTTGTAAAAATTTATTTTAAGAACATTTAACATTATCTCTCAATTAAATAAAAATAACTGATAAGAAAATCATAACACCAAAGTCATACATTTATTTTATAGCTCGGTTGTACATTCAATTAAAAAATGCTTCAATAAAAATCACATCATTTTAAACTTTAATTGTGAATTTTCTACTTAACAATATTAATCCATATTAATATCAATATCTTGAAATATGAAAATAATTTAATTGTTGCTCCTTTAAATCAAAATTTTTAATAAAAATTTCTCTATAATGAATATTAATTTCACAATGACATAATTAGATTTCATTACAGTGATATACATGAGCATAAATAAATTAATATAATGATGCCACTGAAATGTAAGAAACATCATTCAATTAAGTATTACATATGATTGTAGTAATTAAAAGCTTTCCATTCAAAATTTGCAGGGTATAATTAAATGTATAATTTTTTTTAATGAAACAATTTCTTAAATACTTTTAGGAAAGAAATTTAATTGATTTCTCTCTTTTAAATATACGTTTTGCAGCAGTATTAGTAATAAATCTCTTAATTTAATTAGATACTAATTACGTCTTCTCACTGGACACGGTATATAACTTCAGAAATAAAATAAAGTTGTTGACAGAAATGGTTTAAATAAAATACTCAGTGTGTTCTCTCTCTCTCTCTGAACAACTTTTTATTATTTGTTATTTAAAATTGGAAACAGAGGAGTTATTTATGTAAATTCAATCTTTTGATAGATAAAGTTTAATATATTTATTTTTTGAAGATTTGAAAAAGGAATTACTGGATAAAATTTAAGTCATTTAATTCCAATGCAAACTCAAATGCAACTTAATAATGTAAAAACAAATTAAAATTTCCTAAAATAAAAAAATTCTTTTTGTAAAACTTTAGTGTAACTATGTAAGATAAAAGTGCATAAATTAATTTTATTAAAAATTTTCCTCCCCCACCCCACCTAATTAATTGCTCAAGATAGCATTAATTTTTTGAAGGTAAAATAATTTTATAAATTTTAATTCCAAATTGATTGATTTTTAATTCCCTTTTGGGACAACCTGTTTCTTACAAAACCCCACACACTGCATCATACAGTTTCGAAAAGTCTGTATTGATGATAAAAATATTTTAAAATCAATTTATTTTATGGAGAAGATTTATAAGAGATGTTTCATTGAATGTTTGAAGTAACTAATTGCATCGTAATCTCTGGTTATTGATAGAGATCAAAATACTTAAAAAAAAGCAACCAGTAGCTTAAAAATATCCAAAAAAATTTTTTTAATGTTGCGCCTTTATCCAAAATCTTAAGTAACCGAATCAATTGATAAAAGGAAATGCTTATCTTCATTAATTATAACATTACTAAAGATCATAACATTAATTACTTCATTAACTTTAAAAGAGAGGAGTACTTTCATTTTTTATAAAGAAAATCATTCCCTTTCATTCATTCATTCTTTTTTTATGAAAATTTTCGAATACTATAAGTTTTAAATTATTGAATAATCACATGGAAAACGATTATATAACATTATCAATAAATGTACTTACCAAAATTAAAAAATCAAAGAAACATAAAGTTAAATTATTTATTGACATTAAGCAATTTAGTTTACATGTTCAAGCTTTAATCATTTGATTAACCTAATTTATAAAATATATTATTTTGATGATAAAACTATATAAAATCCATTTTCGTTTCATCATTATTCAAAGTTTATCAATAGAAATATTCATATGCATACATACACACGAATGTATAAATTAAAAGATATCCAATAAAATATACCTGTTACCAATCAATTTTTTACTCATGTTATTTTGCATATTTGCTTTATATTTTTTACATTCTAAAGTGGCACCTCTGATCTCAAAATTATCAATTGGAATGTTTGTTCGTAAAAGAGTAATAAATAAATGGAAGGAAAGCGTTTCTAAAAGCAAACTTCTTGAATACATAAGAAACAAAATCTGAATAAAATAACAGATAAGTTTTCAACATTTTCGCCAGGATTTGAAAACTCAGAAGAGAATGAAAAGTAAAATTATTACATTGCGAAAGAGTGCACATTTATAAGTCACTCTGATCATATTAAATATAAAGGAATGTTTAAAAACATTTTTAATGTTTTTTACAAAGAAATGCTATTAAAAGCAAAAAATTCGTAGAAAATAATTCCCGTAACTATCCTTAAGAGATAAATCAGAAATTAGTATGTTCAACATGTTCTTTCCAATAGACAATTTTTCTCCTCTTTTTCAAAAATAAAAAGTCTTCTCCGTGTAATAGTTATTAATTCTGCAAGAAAAATGAGCACTTTGATCACGTCCAACCTTTTCATGCGAAAGTTCCGCCTTTCTAAGAGGTCTGTCTTACCTGTAACTCCACCTCTTTGCATCCGGGTATTGGAGGGAGCGTCAAAAAGTTTATTTTTTATTTTCCTCTTTCGCAAGTTGGTGGTGTGCGGTGACCACCCATACAGATCCTCTCGTCACGGTCAATTTTGGAAACTGTCTTTTTTTTTTTTCTTCAAATACTTACATAGAAATGAAAAATATAACTCGATCGAACGAAAAATACCTTTTCGTTACGGATGTCGTACACATATAATTTGTTGACTGGGGATGTAATAAATGAAAACGTCAAAATAAAGTTTTTCCTCGAAAAAGGAAAGAGAAGGTGACTAAATTTTTAAGTGCAAAAGAGAATTTCTCAAGATCCGGGAAAATAAAATTTCTAATATATATATCCAATGGCAGATTGTAGACAGTTACAACTGTAACATAGTTTATTAATCTACTGTTCCCGGATACACAAGGAACCGGCCAGAAACAGCGACATCTTAGCCGCCGAGGCGTTGCCCCGGGTGCACCACAGGGGGTGGGCCACCATCACACCCTCACACATGCCATACGGACCCGTTTACAGGATAGGCATCATTCATACTTCATTCACATACACAAGGAAAGGACAAAGACAGGATAGAGAGAGAGAAAGTACATCCATGCCTGAACCGGGATTCGAACCCAGGACCTTCCTATCCATATTCTGGCAAGCTGATCACTAGACAAGTTGGCTGGCATATATATATATATATATATATATATGTGTGTGTGTGTGTGTGTGTGTGTATATATATATATGTATATATATATATATATATTATATATATATATATGTATATGTATATATATATATATATATGTATATATATGTATATATATATATATATATAGTTATTAAAAATTAAAAAGTAAAGTTTTAATTATTAAAGCAAAGTAGTTTAATTTACAAAAGCAAAAATAAATGAATAGAAGTAACAAGTAAAATGGAAAAATTAAAATAAAAACATTTCTCATTAGAGAGAGAGGATCTTAGATATTGTAAGATACACACATAACATGACACATGACGATACACACAGAAAAATGTAAATGTATTGGATACTGTGTATTTGGACTTATGCTCTTAGGGGGAATAATAATACAAATATAATAAGAAAAATAAATAAACAGACAGTAACTGAAAATATATAAATAAAGTTTGCAGGAATTTATTCAAATGTATTTATATTAATATAAGATTTTTACCTTGCATTCAGATTTAAGCTCTTGCAAAATAAAGAGAAAACATTTATATTGTATTTACAGTTGCGAAATATATATGGTGGATAATTAACGATGATATAATATTAATTTCATAAAAATTAAAAAATGTATATGTAAGCTAGAAGAAATATTAGTAGGTGAGTTTAAATGCATATTAATTTAAATTTAATAAACAATGTGTAAAAATCATTTTAGTATAAGTCCTTGTATATCTTCTTTTATGTGTAAAACCTTGCATGAAAAACTAAGAAAGCGATGATGCGAATCTGAAACGTACATGAAAAGAGCCAAAAATAATCAATTTAAATTCTTTAACTTTTAACTTTTTTCAAATTGTAAATGTTTCAAGTTATTTAACGTTTTATAATGAGGGCTATGCAATTAACCGGTGTGTATAAACAAATACATTTTTTAATGACTCAGACATTTCATACTACCATCAAGAAACATGAATTCAAAAAACCAATTGCAATTCTGTTTATTGAAATATATGTCGGTAATCAAAGTAACAAACGACTGCTAAAAAAAACTATTAAACTGTCCAATTATAGTAAAATTATGACTTTTAAATCATTATATGTAAGCCATGCCATTTATTTTTATCGTGGTTCGATACTGGTTTCAAATATTTTCTTGCAACTCCTCCGCCGACGCCAGTAGTTCCTTGTGTTAGTCTACTGAGACGAAATGTGCAAATATCACATGTTAGACACACTGTTGGTACAGTTTTCCCAATTTTTTTTGTTCTCGATGCAATTCTACAAGAAGTGTATTGTTACTGAATTGTTTATTACAGCAGCATTGTGTTATGAGTTATTTACATTTTGTTAACTTTAAATATCAAGAAGGATGTCTGTGCATTTTTAATTGTTATTGACGTCTTATTGAGCTTTTGTTTTTCTTGATATATATTAAGCCGTTGCATTATTCTATTTTATTGCATTTTTTCCCGAAGGTTTTCTATATGAGCATAGGTGGTGACAATATTGCTACTGGTTATTTATATTAAAGTAATTGCCCAATAAAAAAGATGAAATTCAAATTTCATTTTTTTTAAATTTTCCGAAATTACTACAAATAAAAATAGTTTCTATATTTTGCATTTTACTAATGAAAAAGAGAAATTCTTTTTAGAACACTATTTCATTAAAATTTTTCAGATTATCCTAATAAAATAGTTTTAATATCTCGATTCCTCGAGTACACACTTTGGTCGATTACATTTCAAATCGGACTGCAAGTTTAAAGATGCAGCATAGAATAGAAGGTCTTGATAAAATAATTATCTTTTAAATACTAAAAAATCTACATATGGAGCTACTGTCTAAATAGCTCATCAATGAATGTAAATCAGTATAAAATCTTGTTACTTTTAGGCATGAAATTGCTGCTATGGTTCCCCATTTAGTATCATCTACAGATTTTTAAGAAAGTTGAAGAACAAAATGACTTTTTACCCCAACTCTTTTTCTTTCTATTCAAAAAAAGATCCAGTAAGCAGAAAATTTATTGAAAGTTACAGCGTACGTCACTCAGTACAAAAAATGAAGAAAGCTGCTTTTTAAGAATTTAAATTTGTTATTTTTTGATGACGCGTTATACTTTTAGAATGCGAGATGAAAATATCACATTCCAAGATTCCACTGAGAAAAAACTGATGACAAATATAAGTGTGATTAATAATCCTTTGTAGTAAATTGCTTTTAAAGTCTAATAAGTTTGAGTAATGAGTTTCATAAAAAAGTTAACTCATATTCGCAAATATATTTGTACGTAATTCGAGGAACAAATAAATATAATTAACTTCAGGTAATTCCAAGCAAATAAATGATTCACAAATAAATTCTTAGATAAGAAATTTTGTTTTAATTAAGATTTAATTTTTTGCATAAAGCATTTTCTGCATAATTTCCTTTAGGAGAGAAAGAAAGTTGGCTGAAATGAATAATTTTTTTTCACCCTTTCTTTTAAAAACTTGTATTTGATGTTAAACGGGAATAGTAGTAATTACATGGATAAAATTAACAAGATATTATTTCATATAATTAATTCATTGGCTGTTTGGACAATAGCTTCATATGTAACTATATGTAACTTTTTTTTTATTATTTTATCAAATATACTTAATGAAATGTATGTTAACAATTAGTAATTAATTATTAATTGTAGTTTTCATTTATTATTGTAATAATTAAACTACTGATTTTCATTGCTATGTACTTATGTACGATTTTATAGTCAGTTGTGTTTTCTAATTAAATATAGAGTTATGATGCATTTCATGATTTTTAAATGTATAGTTATTATTCGGTTGACATTTCATGCTATTTCAACTTACTAAATTTCTTACTAATTTCAAGGTATTCAAATTTCAAAAACTATACGCAGTTCCTGCACTAAATGATTTTAATTATATTAAATAATAAGTCCAATGTTAATAAATTAATTATTAATTTTTAACGTACTAATTCCATTTTTAAATGAATGTGAAAGGCTTAAACTCCTCTTGTGGTATACTTTCTTTTTAAGCTTCGAGCATATTCTGAAGATTTGTGTGTAGATAAGAAAATAATTTTTTTTTTTTAAATTTTGATACAGATTGATGAAATTTTTAAAGTTTTTTTTAAATATAATTTGCTGTTATTATATTTAATTTAATGTAAATTAATTCCAAGTTACTTAAAGTATAAAAAATAAAAAAGTGATAAACATATAGGATAATTTATAGACCGAGAATTATCGAGAATATAGATATCATTTTCTGCAAATGAAATTAGTTTATTAGATAACGAAACGATTGCTTCTTTATTTATTTATTTTTTTTTAAAGTGAATTTAAATTATCGTCGAAACAATACTCATTTCAAATGATTACTTTAGGGTAAATAATCTTTCCACTTCCCAACAGATGTGAACTTGACGAAATATCGTAAAAAACACCTGCTTCTCGTATACAAATAAACTATCTTTTTTAGACAAAGACACGTTTCCCGAAACCTCTAAAACACATTTTCACCCTTTTAGAATGATATTTCTATAACGGAAGTTTTTGATCTTTGTTTATCCCTAAAAGATTTTACGGTCCATTTCTCAAAACGCTCGAAGCAGCTTTTATTTTTTTCTAGAACGTTAGAATCCCAGATTTCATTGCGCAATAAAATTTAATGGCTGAATAGGTTGTAGATATGATGGAGTAACTTTTATTTTTGTGATAACATTTAACATGAGCTTCATCAAGGATCCATTGAATGAAAACTTAATCATTTAAGGCTCATCTAATTAAAATATTTTTTAATTTTGAAATGTACCCACAACCCATGTGTGTTAAAGCTTATACCGGAATTATAACTTTCTCTCCAAACCAGTAGTCTTAGGAATCTATAGGTTGAATGCTCATAGACAATCTTTATCTTCAAATAAAACTCGTTACTTAAAAAAAAAAAAAAAAAAATGATGCTTCTATCAACTTTGACTTAAGAAATGTAGAGATAATGCGTTTTGAAAGATTTTAAGTGTATTGAATGGACAAAATATCTTATACTTATTGTATTAAATGTGCATAAATATTAAAAAGTTTCTTTTAAAATATTTAAATGTGTTGTTTAATGCAAAACAATAACTTATAATGCATTTATGCTTTGAAAGAGAATAAAATATGATAAAACTATGACGTCATAACTGAAATTCAGTGGGAAAAATTCTAGACTTGATTTTTGAGGAAAAAAAATAAATTTCCCTGACAACTGTACTTTTTCTAATAGAAATTAAAATCAACCCCGTGGATTTTATCTATGAATTTTCATTGCTTACAAACCCTGGAAGCTTTTTATGAAATTTTATTTTATGATCTTTTATGAAATTTTAGTGTGACGACACTGCATAAGGAAAAAGTAAATACAAAAAAATGGCAGTAAAAAAAGAGAAAAAGGTATTTTTATTGAATTGAAAATCTAAATAGGAAAGTAACATTACTATTTGGGGCAGGTAGATCAGGATTATTTTGATAGTTTTAAATTTATTTTCAATGAAGAATTCTCTTTCACAGAACAGAACTAATAAAACTAACTTATTGTTTTGTCCATTTTTATAGACATTTCAGCAAGAATAGTCGAATAACTTTTAGCAAGAGATTTAATAATTTTTATTGATAATTTTTGGGACAATGTAATCGATAATCTGAAGGCAAAAGGCAAGTTACGAGGCATTTCAGATTTTCAGCGCTTACAATGCCTTCATAATTAATAGGTACTTCATAGAGAGCGGGCTGTATTCATGGTTACAGGCGAGACAACCAGAAAACTCCCAGGCACCCAGTCAAAAATTTTCTGGAGGAGGTATTAGCACAACGTTCACCTCCGTTATTCAACAGTGGCCTAGAATCGAACCCTAAAATTTGCGTTCTGAATGCCCTGTCTTCAGTACAAAATCTAATCACAGTGAGCCTTGATTAATCATGAATTTCTCCACTAAATCAAACTCTAAACAAAAAGAAAATCTCATGTGAATTATCGTCTAGGAAAATAATAACAGAAAAATCTCCACAGAAACGAGTTACAAATAGACATTTTAATTTATAAAGAATTGGTAAGAGAATTTTTGAATGATTGCTTATGAAATTTTTCACTGAATCAAATTTTTCTAGCATAATCTCTATTAAAAAAATCGCATAAGAAATGTAAGCAAATATTACCATTCACGTGTAAAGAACAAGGGCTGTTCTGGCCTGGTTGGTCAGGGCGCTTCATTGGAAGTTAGAGTGAGAACCCAGGCTTAACCGACGATCTGTCGTGTTCACTAAAAGTGGCTGGTGCACGTTAAAACTGGAATTGGTTGCAATGTTCTCCAAGTGAAATGATACCTCTGGGGGTGACAGGCCAAGATTCCACCAGGCATCTTCTATCAAATAGGTAGTGTCCAACTCAGAGCAAAGTAGAGGCAAACATGTTGGTACAACAACAGCAGTAACATGTAATTAGCAAGATATTTAAAAGTTATTTTATATTATTTATGAATTTATCCACTGAATCTCTCAAACGCTTTGAGAAAAAATATCGTCCTATAAATATCATTAGATAAAATAAGCAGGGAAAAAATAGTCAGAGGAACATGAGTAGATAGGTCCATTTAAATAGAAAGAATCTTAGATTTTTAATTAACCGCTTTTCAATTTCTCTTTTTAATCAAATTCGTAAAATTAAAAAAAAAAAAAAAAAAAAGAGAGTCATTAGAAAAAAATCACACTGGAGAATCACCTGTGAAAATTTTCAAAGAAACACACAAACAAATAATTCTTACTCATCAATAATTATATAAATAAATATGTCTATTTAGATATAATTAGATGTATTGAAAGGTGAACATTTTAAGTTTTGAGAACATTAAACACGTGTACCAGAGATTTTTATTTATAATTACCGTATTCTTATCTGTTTTAATATGTTTTATTAAGCATTTTATCCAAAATTAATAATAGACTCAATCAGCGTGAGTGAAAGTGGTAATAATTATATCACATTCCTCCTTTTTGCTCATTTTATAATAGATGAAGAATCAATGATTTTCTTAAAACTTTTCCTAATATTTTTAAACGTTGAAAGACATATTCATCGCTCATATTCAAATAAATAAATTAGATTACTTTTCATTATAAAACTGAATATAGGTAACTTGAGAGAAATGGTCTATGTTTTAACATTAGGAATATAATTAACTGCTGATTTCAGGACATAAAACGATAACAGAGGAATATTATTTAACTTGCTTTTTAAATTAAACTAATAAAAAAGAATTATTTTCTCCTTTTACAGTAGAGTGATAATTTAAACATTTCGTAGGGCTAACTTTCCATTCAATTTTCTAAAATATAAAAATTTCCATGCTTTAATTAACTATCTTCAGCTAAATTTGAGAATTAGAGGATTTAATGTTTTCTTTTCTTAAAAGATGACAACAAATCAACATACCTTGAAATCATTTGTCAGACTAAGCTGAAAACAAAAGGAATAATATCACGAATTTCTATTGTTATTAAAATTTAAAGTGGAAGTATAAATATGTCATTCAAATTCATTGAATACATTACAAAAGAATAAAAAGTAGGTTTAAAAAATGTTTAAAAAAGTTTTTTAAAGTAAATATCTATGAGTGAAGACAATGTATTTTGATTAGAATATTTATAAAAAACAAAATTGGCTTCGATTCTGCACAGTTATTCTATTCTACCATTAAACGCATCAATAAAAATGTGTTTTTTATTTCCCTGTGAAGCTTGTTTTCAAAATTTTGTTTTATAAACTAAATTATTCTTTTTATATATTAAAACATAGAATGACGCAGGGAAAATGGATGCGTTATCAATAATATTTCTATTGATGAAAAGAACTAAATAAAATTTTAAATTTTGAAACCACCTTTGCTTCTTTGTAAAAGCAACAATAAAATAATCATAAGGAAGAACACTTTTACAGCATTCATCTTAATCAGCTTTAAGTTTTTGAAATTTTTGATCAGCTATTTAAAAATGAGAATAAAAGGTGATAACACCAACCAACATTCTTTATATAGTAAGAAACATTAAACAATAATGCGAAAAAAAAAATACAAAATAATGAAAACAATTAAACACACATGAAATTCAGTTTCTAATCATAACTAAACTTAATAAATGAGTGTAACTAGAAAACAAGGTTTTTTGTAAATTCATACATTTCCTTCAATTTTAAAAGAATATAACTATTTAAACCTTAAAAAATGACAATGCAGGTATTTTGTTTCGTTTCAGCACCATGAGTTATTTAACTTGATGTACTTTAATACTCCATCAAATCTCTTTGCATGAAGAAGCTGCAAAACATAAATTAAAATATAATTATAATAATTCGGTAATACTGTCCATAAGCGGATTTAAAGATTTCCTTTGGAATAGAATGAACATTTTGCTAAACTCTTGCATCCGTCTTTTTCTTGTTTTCTCTTCCTGTGAACTGATTTGGTGTCTGCTTCCAAATGGTATTCATTGCTCCCAGGGAAATTACTGTTGTGATCTTAGATGGCTTCCAACTTACAGCGCAATAAATTATCCAAGACACTTTCTTGACAAAAAATCAAAGATGTCAATAATCCTCTTCTCATTAGCAAAACTAAAGAAAGGCTCCAAAACTTACATCGTCAGTAAGTTTTGGAGCCTTTCTTTAAGAATCTGAAGACAGTTATTTACAGCTTTAGAACACTCTTTATACATACATATACACATAGTTAACCGTATTTTTTTATAAAATTAATCAAATGCCAAATGAAGGATAGTAAATTGAAAAGACGAAATATAGTAAACAGAAGGAACATATATTCAATCGATAGTTCAAAATTTAAAAGAAACACAGAATAAATGGAAAAGGAAACGAAGTATCAAGCTTCTTCAGAAGACGTTAACTACATTGGCACAAAGCAGTGGCTCCAGACTAAAGTCTTCATGAAGCCACATTAAAAGGAAATTGACAAATATCAAGCCAAAATATAATATTAAATCCGAAGTTGCTAAAACATACTATTGAATTCATAGTAGTAAAATCACATTCCAAACACGGAAAAATATTGCAAAGAAATACAAATATATAAATAAAAGAAACCATATACATGAATTCAAAGAGTGAGTGCTTGCACTATTGACAATTCAAACTTCTTATAAGACCTTCAAAGCTTGGGTGACACTTAGACACATTTCTTATAAAAGTGAAAAAAGGCGTAATCTATATCTATGACTTATTTCACTCTTTTGAACAATGCTGTGCTCGCCAAATAGTGTTTGATAAAATTAATTGGAATATTATGCTTATTAGTTAAAATATTTTCCCCTGTTTTTTTATGGATACTATTAAAATTATTACATATATTATAAATTCTATTTAGTTGATTCAAAATAACATTTTTATATCTTTTAATTGAAATATTTGAGTTCCAAAAATTAGCTTATTAGCTACGTAATTAAAATCGTTGGTTTTATCACAAATGTCAATGTATATATAATTTTTTTTTACTGTCAGCAAAATATCTAAAAATTCAATTTTTAAGTTATCTCTATTTTTTTAATTAATTTTAATTCCTCAAGATAAATAGTTGTATAGATTTTGTCAAATTTTGAAAAATAAAAATTATGGGGTCAGCAATATATCTATATGCAAAAGGTATCTGAATGATAAAAGATTTTTCATAATAATATAAATTTTATTTCTAAAAGACTCGAGAATTTTAAGCCTTGAGGGACATATTAACTTGTAAATGAGGTCTTTCTCCATAAAAAAAATATAATTGTTGTAAATACAAAACGTGCAGAAATCTTTCCAAAAATTCAAATCAATATTTAATACTGAACCAAAATCACAAGAGAAAACATCATTAATTTTACGGGAAGAAACAAATTCAATAATTCTGGTTTATCATTTTTTATTATCTGTGATCTGAGAATCAGTAATATTATTTAAAATAATACTTAAATAATAAGAAAATAAATTTCCAAATGAATCTTTATCTGTATTGCTTCCACAAGTAATATATCGAAATTTAACTGGGTTTTTATGGAATTTATAGCATAAATTATATAATATAAGGAATATTAAAATTTATATTTTTAACGTTTTTTAGAAAAGGCAAGAATTTTTTTAAATATAGTTTTTTATTTGAATTAATGATTTTGTAGGTTGTTGAGTTAGAGATTTCTTTACTTAATAGTTGGTAATAAAATATAATTTTTCATAAAAAAAGGTAAAACTATTACACGCTTTATCTACAGGAGTGACAATGAAAAGTTTTTGAAATTCTTTTACAGAATTTTACGATATTTTTTATTCATTTATTTAAATTAAAATTTTTAATATTTTCTTTAAATGCTTTGTGAATGTCCCGTTTTCGTGGAGAGAAAAACTCTATTGGAATTGCATACGTATTACAAGTCTTAGGAATAAGTTGATCAACATCACGGAGAAAAAAAACTTAAGAATTTGTTTATAGTTATAATACACTTTATTGTCCTGAATTTAGTACCTTTCATTTTTATTTTGTTTCTTTTAAATTTTGAACAATCTATTCAATTACATATATTTACTATATTCGCCTTTTCATTTTATAATTCTTCATTTGACATTTAATTATATATATATATATATATATATATATATATATATATAGAGAGAGAGAGAGAGAGAGAGAGAGAGAGAGAGAGAGACATATATTTATTTACATATATATAAGACATCCCTAAATTTGATCTTTTGTTACATCATATTGGAGTCCAGAACCTGGTGGCCTAATAGTGGCGCTTCGCGCTTCCAAGCCACAGGTCCGAGGTTCGGTCCTCAGGGTGGGCAAGGTTGACTCAGCTTTTCATCCCTTCAATGGGTCGATAAAATTCAGAACCAAGCATGCTCAGGAGCTAAACACTTTGGTTTTCGTGTTGGGCTGACCATCTCACCTGAACATAAGCTTACCCCCCCCCCCGTTGCTCTTCGAACACGAAAAACTTATATAAGGGCACTGTTGGCTGTGGCCCAACAGGTTTGTTGAATTTAGACTAGTTATTATTGAACTGCTATTTGTTAATTGTTTCGTCACTTTTCATACTTTTAGTCAGAGCTTATGACTCATATATTCGAATTTCTTAAAATTTATGGTATGACTCGTCAAGTTACTCTTTGACACTGCCTTACAGACCTCTTAAAATCTAAAGCATTTTAAGGGTCAGATATTTTAACGTAATGAAGGACAGGGAAGCTTTATTACACGTCGTTTTCACGCATCGCAAGACAGGAAACCTGAAAAATCCCAAGCACCAACTCCGACAGAGGTACATGGAGAAGGTAGAAGCGCGACGCCGATGTCCCACAGTTCAACCGCGATCGAGATCGTACCTGGGAGCTCATGTTCCACAGTCCTAACGACTGGCCACTGTGATCTCATCCGTCGAAGTTACCTTTCAAAATCAGTGAGATCCCTCTATAAACTAGGTCCAATCCGCCTCAGTGAGATAAGCAAGAATAAGCATCCCCGCCAGTATGATATAGAGAGGAAATGAAAATTTTCTTAATGGCAGACGAAGCATTATCTATAAAATTGTAAATCTAAGAGAATCCACTTCTCCACTAGATCATACTATTTTTCAAATCTTCAAAGAATGCATTTACAAAATTTCAGTACAGGGATTTATAAAATTGCTTAACTCAAAAACATTTCGTATTTCTTTTGGGAAATAAAATGTTAATATTTTCCTTCTTATGACAGTACTTTTTGGCAACCCTTCTATAGAATAATTTCATAAACTAAATTTTTTTTAAATATTTTAATTTGTTACAAATTTGAATATTTTTTTATTGTTTCTAATTAAAATATAATTTATTAGAGACAAACAATAGTCAGATACATGAAAATGTTATGAAAAGGCTCATATTTTTTCTATAAAATTCTATATAAATTTTTGTAAAACCAATGAATAAAAACAAAAATAAATTTTTATAAAATCTAAGCACTATAAAATAAGCCAATCATATGTCTAGCTAAAGTTTCTCTAAATTTAATATTGATTTTTAGTTAAACTTTTACTTCATTATACACATTTATCTTTAAAGTTTTTCCCATAAAGTGTCTCATACATGAAAGTTAAAAAAAGTCAAGAAGAAAGTTTAAGTTTTATAATAAATTACTTTCTTTACAGATGAAAATTTTAAGCAAATTGCAAATTTTTTATAAATATGCTAGGAAATTATCAGAGTGCCACCAAGACATTTTTGGTTTTCATCTTAATCGCTTTAAAATTTGTGTGTGAAATGTTAAAATTAATAATTTACAAACCCTGCCCTATAAAGAAAGACTATATCATAAAACTTCTTCTACGCATCAGTATGATTTAAGCTCTATGATTTGAGATAGAAAGATTTTTCAGGAAATATAATAGTGGGCGGAATTAACATCATTTAAGTTTTACTCTTTGATGCTGCGTAGCAAGCATCCCGACTGCTCAAGGCTATTCTAAGGTATCCTACTGGAGTATTTTTAAGCAGATAAAAGGCCGTATTCACGAGTCACAAAGGAGTAAACTTGGAAAATTTCGAAGGGTCGGCAGGCGTGAAGAAAGCAGAACATGAAGAAAGCAGAAGTGCAACATCTATTTCATGATATTATTAGCATAGTTTGGGATTTGCTTTGAAACCTTGTTTCAAGAGTATATTTCATACTGGTATCTCACTCATTATGTAAACACTGTTGGGATTAACGTTGCAATAAGGAGTTTTATGAAGAGAAAATACTAAATAAAGAAATTTTTTAATGTTGGCCTAAGCAAAGTCATTAGGCTTCATATTTATCAGATATAGCTTACAAATATTGCTATTATTAATTTAGAATTCTATTAATTAATGAAATTTTTAAAAATTTAAATTGTCTTTTCCATTTTGAATTAACCTAAAGTGGATGTTTTGTCATGTCTTTTGCATTTTGCTTTTTCTTCTGATCTAGTGTCAACGTGTTAATGGCTTGAATCTATGGAAAACGGCCTCTTAAATCGATATTTTGGTCCTTATATAAGAAATAATTTTATTTACAGAATGAGCTTCGACAGTATTCTCAGGCATTCAGTACTGAACTTTGGCTTGTTTGATGCCGCTCGAAGAATGCGACTTGAAGGCAGGCAGTAAATTCGTCGACAAGTGGGATTTATGACACGATAGTACGATGTGCCATATACAAAACATTATATGACCTCATGGATATTTTAAACCAATGGGAATTGTAATAATTTGATGTAGCCATGATCGTAATTGGAACGAAAGGAACTACCACCATGTGGTTAATAAATTTAAACTAATCTATTTTATTAACTATTTCGTTTCGTTACTAGAAAACTACTTGAAGAGTTTTATTTTTGATTATGTTTGAAAATGTATCAATATGAGGATCAGTTTTAACATTGTTAGATTTAAAGAAATCATGGCATCTATTTTTATTAGGACGATTCATCAAAACGTACAATTCAACAACATCACATGCTTTCAGTCTCTTTCGCTTTTCATTGGATAACAGTTGTGGCATTTCTCCCTTTTAGATAATTCCTCAATAACTACTGTTATAATGTCCGGCTGCTAAAATCCACACTTCTTCCGTGTTTTGCCCCTACAAAGGACGGATGCAACTTTCTCACAAGGAGCACCCAGTGAGTATGCCGTTCTGGGCAGCGAAAGTGGATGGGTCTGCATAATTTAGAAGCAGGGACCAAGTAGAAGACCCCCAATACTTTATTTATCAGCCCAGAGATATCATTTCATTCAAGACACCATTTAGGATATCATTTATTGTGAGATCTCACGTGACTTAGCCACCGTTACAGAACACAACGGATCTTTGAATGAATCGTTGTATTCGAACTCATCATCTCCTGATAACGAGAATGAATGTAACTACCAATTAGATCACCACTTCTCCATAAATTTATTTCTGTGAAAAAGAAAGCTGCTCCATAATTTCATTGGTGATTAAATCCTGACCATGTTTTATTACTGAATCTTCGACATTTTTTTTCTTTCAATCTGAACAAGATACAAGACAATTATAGTTTTTTTTTTATACATTTGCCAAAAATTTTGAGACTCATGTTTCGTAGCATTGTCCAATCCTACTTTCTTTCATACAGAAATATAACTGAACTTCTCTTATTCTGTGTCAATCATCTTGAGATTAGTAAAGCTGAGAAATAAATTTTTGAACACTCTTTAAGAGTAAGGTAGATTATTTTACTTTTACCATTGAAAAAGCTTTTACATAACATCTTAATTGAAATTACCCGTTTGCCCATATGTTTAATGTAAAAGTCCATAAGCATTTCATATTTCTCGTTTAATTATATGTTGTTGAAAAGTGGGAACTGGATCTTGATATACACTTCTACCTTTGAGGAATTCTTTACTATATATCTTTATTGAAACTGGAAATGATCAGTATGCCCATGGGTTTCAGGGAAAGAGTATTGTGGAGAAGTAGGAACTGGATCTTGATAAATCTAAATTCTGCAAAGAGATCATCCTCTGGGCAAGAGATATGTCCATGAGCATACTCCACAACCAGAAAAAGTGTGAAATAAATTCATTTCAAATAATAACTGCTTTTCGCAGGTGTACTCCTACACTTGATATCCTGTCACTGTACTGTAAACTAATCTTCCAAATTTTTCGTTCCTCTTCATCTGTGTAACTCTTCGCCTGTTCTACTCAACTATTTTTCTTGGTGGAGTCCAAATAACGTCAGTTGATAAGAAACTGAAAGGAGAAAACCATTTGTGTGTTTTCCTAATATAGCATGCATCATCGTTACTTTAATATGTGAATCCCAATCAACGTGAAATTTAAAGTAAATTAAAGCTTAAGATTCAATTTTTAAAATATGTACCTTTTAAAAGAATTAGTAATTCAGTGACGTAAAATATATCTATGTTTCAGAATATTTGTTTGCAATTCGTTTGATAAATTATCAGTCAATACCTTGGCCTTCTTCTTCTGGACGAGAGAGACAGGAGCTTCAATAGGATGTCTCGGTATCTCCTTATTACGCGTTGCGTAAATCACCTCTAGTTAAATGACTACTTTTTATGTCTTTCGTTTTGGCTGCTACGCTAATTATTATTTTTGTGGGATAGTTAAGCCGGAATTGATTATAGTTACTGAACGACTTACGTATGTTGGACGAAATTTCTAGAGGGATGCCATTCATATAAATATTTTTTTTTTTAAATTTTATATAAATGGGAAAAAGTTTTGGCATACGACTATTCGCAATGGCCTCAAAGTCACTGATCTTCAGTAGTAAGATTCTGATGCGTTTTTCTAAGCAATCATCTGTTGATTGGGTCAAGGAGGGATTTAGTATAATGGCCCTGAAACAATAAAAATATAATGAATTAAATAATAAGCTTAAAGTTTTTACTCAAAATGCTATATTTTGATAATCAAATGATAATATTTTAAATTGAAAGACAAAATTATACTTTCGAGTTTTATTATACCTATTTATTTATTGATTAGGTTCTGTTTTTATATCGAGATTTTTCATTTCAATTAAAAAACTATTTTGTTATTTCTGAAAATATTTTTACTAAAAAATTTTAATTTTGTGACAGTATAAATCATTATACAAATCTATAACTTAATCACTAATTCGTATCTGTTGCAATCTCCTGATTTTACCCCCGCAAAACATTTCTTGAAATATTTCAACAATTAAATATGTCAAAGAATTACTTCAAACGAATCAGAATGGAGGGAATAAGTTGCATCTTACTGATAACCCCCCAAAAATATATCTAATAATGAAAAAAAAATTAGTATATGTCTTTAAAAATAAAGATTTCCGTTAGCCTTGTTTTCTATTCCCTTTTCTAACGTATATAAACGTAAACATATTTTTAACTTAATTATTTCTCTTATTTTTTATTATGTTTTATTATTTATTTTGTTTTTACAAACATATATTTCAGTCATTTTTCAAATTATCTCCTCCGTTATTCGGCATCATGATGTCATTCTATGAATATGTTATTATTATGTACTTGTCATAAGGTATTTATGTCATAAGGTATTTACAAGTTTTACACATTCTCACTTATTTCCGACCCCACAGGAATTTCTAGAAAAGAAATTTAAGTGTGGCATGGATACCAATCACTTCCTATTGTCAACAATCAAGGAAATTGGATGAAAAGAAGTTATTAAAACATTTACATAATGCATGTTTCTTTTAATGCATAATAAATTAAAATTTATTAATGCGTAAATGAATAAAAAAAAATTAATGCATGGATACATGATCAGCGTGTTATCAGACCGATTACTTTAACACAAATATTTCTTTTTTTCTATTAATTGTATGAAATGCCTGTAATTACTATTTCTGAGTTTAAACTCAATTTATCTGTAACTTCGGGTCCTTGTTAAACAAGAATTATAACTTTGAATAATGTTAGTTCTGAAAAGCTATTTATACCACACATTTATGCCCTTAAGCGTTCATAATACATTTTTCTTTTTATCTCTCCTGTGAAAACTAAAAAACTTTACAAGTGTAAGGAAAAAAAAATTGTTATCCACAAGCTATAAAAACTGTTTTCCTGACATTTAAAAATACGGTACGTTTTTCATGACTAAACACTTCGATGCAGTTTTCATTATAACCATCCGATTATGATTCATTAAGAAGTGCGCCAAAGAAACCGGTAGTGGCATTTAATGTCTCATCTTCGGCGAGAGAAATCAATTAGAACAATGGGAACACGGTATGATGAGGCGTGGGTGACAAAAAGCGGAAGTGATGAGCCGTCAATTGCCTTCGATAATTCTAGACGCAGGAAATGGATCCATTCCACACCTACTGCCTCGTGCAGTCATCTCTCAATCTGCTGTTTTTTCTCCAGCGAAATCCGAATCCGGTAGGTGTTCCGTCACAACCCAATCCAAGCGAATTTACTTAAAAGACGCCAAACCATTTTTAAAGCACATTAAATCGCGAAACGCAACCTTTAACTGTTTGGTTGAATATTCAGCGAGTTCTCTTTATATTTTTAAAGAACGCTTCCGATTCTCAAGCAAAAAGCGTTTCCTGATTATTTTTTCACATCAGGTAAGAACAATTTCAAATTTAACGAGTTTTACCAACCAATGGAAATGTGGGAGCTTACGTATATATTATCCTGTCGATTATTTTCACCATAAATATTTCGCCAAATGTTGCAAATTGTAACAATTAATTTAGTCGAAATCTATACGAATGAAGCAGAATCGTTAATTTCCATTTTCAATCAAATATAAATAATTAAAAACTTTATTTTTTATTCATATTCATGGCTTTTATTCATAAATTTAAAGCTGGTATGCGCTCAAAATAAAAATATAAAACGAGTTTAAATATAATGAAAAATATGAACAGTATATATTAAATATAATGAAAATATGTGAATATGATCATTAACTGAAAAATTTGGCGTTAAATCATAATATTTGGCGACATGCATACTTTTTCAAGAAAATAATAGATGGGATATAGCATTTAAGTCACGAAGTTGGTATGAGTTTGTAATTTCAAACAATGTAAAAAAAAAAAAAAAAAAAAAAAAAAACGAGTTACAAAGGTTTTAAAATTTAGTCAAAATGCTAGTTAGATACAATACATAGATACCCTTCATTTAAATTTAACAGAAAATATCAACAAATCATAAATCAAAATATTTAATAAAATATATATTAAATTTTTGGATAGTTCTGTTTATAAAAAAAAAACAAAAAAATGGTAAGATCGTTAAAAGAAATCTTTTAAAATCTTTTCTTTTTTTCATGCTACAGTCGTATTAAAAAAACTGCATTTTATTGAATAACATAATGAAGTAATTTCTAAAGATATCATGTATGAAAAATACCAAATTAAAAAAGTATATTTAGTATTTCATGATATATATTAAAAAATTCATTATTTTATACTGTTAGTATGAAAAATATGCTGTCATATTTATTCAGAATCTTCATTTATTCATGTTTTTTGTATTTGACGTAAATTATTTTTAATTGCATATCTTGACATACAAGGAAACGTTGTTGTTCTTGAGAAACAAGTAAATGTTCCTCAAGGCCTAGCTGCAAGCTAGACCATGTTCCGGAGTTTATGAGTCCACAAAAAGTAAATGTGGTATTTTTAAATGCTATTTTGCTGTTTTCTCAAAATTTCATGTATGCATATAGAAAAATTGACTTGATTATTGTAATTGCTTTCGATCGAATTGCTTTTCTAAATATAAAGTTTTCATCCATTTATTTTATATTAGTTTCAACTATATATGAAAAAATCTATATGTCTTAGAAGAAAAATTATATGTATCTACATAATATGCGCATGTGATATTTTTCATGTTATTGCCAGTTACATTTTATTTATTTTGTAATGATATATTTGCGCCGTCTTCCGTGGCATCATCATTGTTGCTATTATTTTTCGATAGGGCGATGGGCCGGCATCTCGTTCTGGACCCCGGCCGGATCTGCCGCAAAACCCGGAGACTGCGGGGGAAGCAGGCTCTCATTTGCAAGAAAGAACCGGAAGTGGTTGCAGCCATCGGTGAAGGCTCTAAGTTGGGGATCCATGAATGCCAACACCAGTTCAGGTTCAGAAAATGGAACTGCACCACGGCAAAGAGATCGCTGAAGAAAGTTCTTCTAAGAGGTACATGGATTCACAAATAATACAATAACATTTTAAAAGTGAACCTCACTCAAAAACAACAGAACTGTAATAATTTTAAAATATTCGTAAACATTTGCTTTCTTCTTAAAGAATTGATTTACTTGTCGAATTTTTAATGAGAGGCTAATTTTGAATTTAAGACTGTACTCGGAGTCCCTTGAAATTGATTTTATAGGATATCACTGTATCCATCTACATTCAATATTTATATATATTGCAAGTATTTTAGTTTAAAAAAATGAATATTTTATTCACAAGCAATTTTAAATTAAAAGTTACTGAAATTTTTTTGGCAATAAAGGAAAACAAAAACAAGAAGCATTTTTTTTTCCCCTTTGGTAAACTGGGTGGCAAATGGCTTTATCATTTTTTAGGAGGATAAATAAGCTCTGTAATATAAAATATTTAAATTAATAAAATGTTTTTGATGAAATCTATAAGAATTTTTGACTTAACTTTAATTTTTCTATACATATTATAAATACTTTAAATTATATCGAAGGAAAGTACTGTGTAGCTATTTTAATTTTAAAAATGCCTTAAAAAGCTTATTCAAAGATGATTATAAATTAACCGATGATTACATTTAAAATGGATAAAAAATTTAATTGGAAAGAAGTGAAAACAAGAATATAAAAAATAGTGATTTTTTTGCTCTTTATTTTTCCATTAATAAAACAACGAGTAATTTTTTTTCTTTTTTTTGTAAAGAAGGAAAATTACATAATTTAAATTACTATAAAATGGTTTTATACAGTATCCAAGAATTCCTTAATTAATTATATTAATATTAAACATGCTTCCTTTAAGTTATCTATCTATTATTTTTGGGGTATTTAAATATTGTTTGGGAGAATGGAAATGACACATGCTTATATTTGAAAAACTTAATGAATGTAAAACATATACATACAAAAATTGAAAATATTTTAATACTTTCAGTTTTTAGCTTTATTGTGCTTTAGTGTTAAGATGTTAATTTTGCGCGTGAAACATCCTTATTGGGGCCGTAGGGCCTGGTTTCCTTAGGCGAGTAGTGGGTTCGAATCCCGACCCAATCTAATATTCGTTGTATTTACTAATGGTAGCTGGGGCTTGTTGAACATGTCGAAGTCGCAATGTGAAATGATTCCTGTGGGGGTAGCAGATGAAATCTAGGGGTCTTCTACATGGTCCCTGCCTCTAAATTATGAAGAGCCCCCTACGAGGCTACGATGGCACATCCACTAAATTCCCTGCTATATAAGGTGTCCTCTTTTCCGCTCCTTGTACTACAGAAGGGTGAAAATCCTAGTAACCAGGTGTTATGTAACAACACATCCTTATTGATATTTTGCTAGTTAATACATAAAAAAAATAATGTTAAAGGCTGATTTTGTGGTTGTGAGAATTTCTCTGGTTTTCAACCTTTCTTTAATTCTAAACTTGTGAATGCTACGTATGTTATAAATCTTGCAATTTAACGTGCACTTCTTAAAACTGACATAAAAATTTTAAATTCTTACTCAAAGTCTCTCTGAAACGCAATATGCTTAAAATGAAAAGTTACCATAGACTGTTTCGGCTTATGCTGTCCACAACGCTCGCGATTCATGATCGTTGCTCGATAAATACATTTACAGTTACTCCTCACCTGTTACGAAAAGATAATTAAACCGATCAGAGCTCATTGATGTCACTGGTAGTTAAAAGAATGGAAACATCTTAGACCGTCAATGAATCCGTCATTAGTATGATGCAGCTTCGATTCGTATAGGAATCAATTCATCAAAACGAACTTTTCTGAGAAGAGAATGGACCATGTACCATTCTTCATGGAGATATTGTGAAAGTTCAGGGAGAGATCCCAATGAAAGGTATCGACTCCGAATTGCGCGTTCTAAAATATAGACCAAAATAGTTCATTTATATTAAAATTGGGGGAGTGTAGATGCTTAACTTCATCCACGTTAACATCAAATTCAGACAGGACACGTCCGTTGCGCGTGCATGTGCATCATTATCATACTGGAAAATCCTTCAAGAAATGAAGTTTGCATCACAGGATGGATCAAATCAGTCATCACGTGATGCAAACTAAAATTCGGCTAATTGAAGTGAGTGAGCTAAGATTTCTCTATACTTCTCCTCAGTGATACTTCCACACTGGATTACGATTTGCTCCAGCGAAAACCCCAAAACGGATGCTCAAATCATGACAAATCTACTTCTACGCTTGACAGTTGGAAGGAGACGATCACGATCTTACACTGGTACACACGTCATTTTGCAAGGAAATGCCGAGGTCCTGTGGTTCAGTGACTTCAAACCGCTTTCCATTGATCAACAAAGTGAAGCATATTTGTCACAGGCTGTGATTGTAAGGGTGAACACGCATATCCTCCCTGAGTTGCTGGAGGTAAGCGGGTTGGGGACGGGTCCATGCTCATCTGTGACCACAAAATTCCTTCCACTGGTGTGGCGTAAATGTGGAGAGGAGGGTACCAAATCAGTTGTGACTTCATCAATTGACCATGGTTCTAAATGACGAGATGGGCAGATATTCCAAACCCATTTACCTTAAGTTACAGTCCGGAGCTCACGTGCATCCCTATGTATGTATGTTGAGAAAAAATTGAAAGAAAATTCGCGTCACATTATATTACTTTCTCATATTAAACCATCGATTAGTTTTTCTGGAGATGACACCACTGTAGACGACGTTTGGCATTGACATCTGCGAATCGCTACTGTGCCACAAATATTTCTTTACGAAGGTACCTTCGAACTGTAATCATACATACTGAAGAATCCGGATGCTGTTTGAACTCTGCGGTCAGCAGCTGTTCGTTTCTTATCCACTCCAATACCAAGAGGTCATTTTCAAAGAGAGCTTCTCTTTCGCCCAAGGTTTACCAAGCTTGTCTAGTGGTGCTGAGTATGATGTCGTGGTTTTCGGCACCGCCGGACCTCTAGAAACGCCTGAGAAATGTGATGTTTCGGTCAAACTTGGTTCAATCTGATGGTTTCCTACTGTTTCACTACTTTCAAACTCTAAGAATTTATGCTTTTGAAAAATAGTAAACTAGCGGAACATTGAGGAAGAACAGAACTTTCTACTAGGATATATACATTTTTGTTTGTAAAAAAAAAGCTGGTTGCTATTATTATATTTTAATGATAATGAAGTGAATTAAAAAATGTCTCTTCGATAACCAGCTGTAATTTCATTAGAGGTCCAGTGGCTTCGCACTACTTCCCGTTAAGATCAGCAAAATGAAACGAGTTTCGGGGGCAGTGATTGGGAGATTGAATAATATTAATTTAAAGTATTTCCCCCCCAAATAATAAATGAGTTCTAAATATTAGCGGCAATTATTTCGTCGCACATCATAAGAAAACATGATCATTACAGAATCAATTTTTAAATAGTACCATGGAAAAAATAATCATCGTTCGATAAAAATTAGTGCTTTCATCAGAATTTCTTACGGATAAATTTTAATCTTAAGGAATTCTATGACGTAATTGGGAACTCCAGTGGCTCAGTAGTTTCACGCCGCTTCCCATTAAATTCGAAGCATCATTTGTAGTGATTGAAAGGCTGACCACATCCTCCCTCATGGGGCTACTGGAGCTCCGTGGGTTGGGGCAACACCCCCTAAAGACAGGGTTTTTAGGGGGTGTTGGTTGGGGATGCGTCCACGCTAATTTGTCACGTCAAAAGTCCTTCCACTAGTGTTGTGTTGATGCGGAGAGGAGGGCGACAGTCTAAGTGTGACCTCGTCACCCGACCGTGGTACAAAATATAGTAATTTTGGCTAATAAGCGAGTAATCCAGACCTGTTACTTTTAAGATACGGTTCGCAGCTCACAAACTATCTTAGTACAGCTATGCATGAATGTATGGGTGTAATTTCATTAATGTTTTCACATATTAAGCTTTTCAATTAGTTTAAACAGAATTAGTTCTTTTTTTAATTTTAATTAATTTATTTAGCTATTTTTAATGAGTACATTATATACTCCCACTCCAGATTTATATATTTTATTATTTAAAAATGTTTATACTTTAAACATTAAATGAAATCTTTATGTAATTTAAAGATGTTATGCAAATGTATTTTTTATTTCCTCGATATTTTTAAGATCTATCATAGCTACATTTTTTAGCAAAATAATAATATAATATGACTAGAAACATTTGTTTTGTAAACGAATTTTTTGGCAAAACGTTATACAAATTAGTGTAATGATTGAATTTTGATTCAGCTTTTTATTGTTTTAAGCGTTGATCTATTTGAGGAAACATGCCGTAATCTTAACAGATATTGTGTGAGTCCTACTTTTGCAAATGTTTATGGAAACTTTGAAATGGTGTGTTATTGCTATTCACTTAAATTACGGAATTTGGTTGTTACATTTGTCTTTCTCACCAAGACGATTATAAAATCTTCAATTTTTCGAAAACGATAGTGATCTCTTTAATAACTCACCCCACATCATTTAAATATTATCATCTAGCTACTTAATTGATAGGATGAATCATTATAATAATGTAAATATTTTTTGGTACAGATAAATAAGAATATTTTTATAATATATTCTGAAAACTTTAATGTCTATTAAACATTTTTTTAAATTAAAGCACTTTCTTTTTCTTATTCTTCACGACTATAGTTAATATAAATTTTAATTGTAAGAGGGAAAATTCGTTTAACTTAAGTAATTGAAAAGATAATGATCAATATTTCTTACGTTATATATGAAATTATTGAACTATATTTAGTATACTAGCACAATCAACACTTTTTTTTATATGATAATTTCTTAACGTTATATATGCCATATTTTCGATTTTGTTGTATGCTAATAAACAACAACAACAACAACAACACACACACACATATATATATATACATACATACATACATACATACATATATATATATATATATATATATATATATATATATATATATATATATATATATATATATTTACTTATAGATATGAAGGTGGTAGTCTCATTGATATTGTGTAGGGGTGGGGGGAATATCACAGTACCCCCTTTTCCTTATTTTGTTAGTGTTATTGGGTTTTCTTTCTTTTTAAGCTATATTTTTATCTCCGTATTTCTATCGATTGAAAAGCAAAGAAACGGAGCAAATCCCTTTATATATAGGTCAAAACTTGAACTGTCATCCTGTTTTGAATGCACAAATGGAGAGATAGCTAAGCTTACATAAGTGTTCTCACTGTGGTACCGAACCAGCTACCTTCTTCTCAAGAGAACAACGTCTAAGCAACGATAATCTTAAATATTTATGAGTTTCTCTTCCTGTGTTTCAAATCTTTCGTAAACTTGTTGCCATCATTTATATATTTTTTGTACATGTTGAGATATTCATAATTTTAAGCATTCTTCCGTATTAACTTTATTATTTTGAGAAAATACATATTTAGAACTATAGTTAAATTTTTTTCTCAAAGTAATATGGTTAAAAAAGTTAAAACATGAAAAAACTAGAGCTATAATTCATATCATATTTCATTCGACAAATCAAATTCTTTAGTAAATTTATAAAAAAAGAATCTGTTTTGATTTGTTGTCATAATTTGTTTTCCTTATTTTATTATTGATCTCTATAAAACTCAGTATTCAAAAAATTGCGGCACCGTTGTCATCATTTTATTAAACTATAGGAAAGGAAAGAGTTTTGAATTGCTTTTAAGCTACATCTGTAGAAATCTATCGATGTAAAAAAGAAAGCTTTATTGGACACACATTTTGGAGTTGGAAATGAAATCATTAAACAAACAGGATTACAAAGTGGAATGCATTTAGGAATTACTTTTTTGATTTTTTTATACCTTAATCTCTAGAGATATACAAAATAAAATACTTTTTTGGAGCCACAGCTGTTAATATTTTTTCTAGATCGAAAGTGATTAAACTATATTAAATCATATCAAAAACAATAGCTGTAATTCATTACATATGAATTAAATTTTGCACAAGTCTTATAAAAAAGTATACAATGCAAATTGTAGGCATCATTTTTTTCACAATTTACAGTTCATAATTGGATAACCGGAATGATGGTGCCCCAAATGTCTTTATTTGCAATAATGTCCTTGCTCAATCAGGTTTAGAAAATGGTTATGAATTACAGTCACAATTTTTTTTCCCATTTTACTCGCTAAAGAATTAGATGTACAAGTAAACTTTATTTTAATCAGAGTCATTATTTTTCAAATATTAAACTATATTATTGGAGAATCAGGCTTACCTATTTTAATGCGTTATGTGAATTTCAGACATTTTTTTTTCCATTTTAAATTTGGTCTGTAACGAACTATATGTACAAAAATTGCTATTTTCTGGTCTTGGGCATCATTTTTAAATTAGAGAATCAGGCTTATGAACTGGAGTGTGTTCTGAATTATAGCCATCATCTTTTTTTCGGCATTTTAAATTTTATCTCTAAAGGCTAGGTACATAAAAAGAACGTTAGTAGAGTGAACGGCATAATTAATTTGCTGTTTAGATGCGTTCACTTCAGAATTATTTGATTGTATAGAAATTTCTTTATCAGAAAACGTTGCTCATTTTAAATAGTCACTGTAGAATCCAACATGTATCCATAAGGAATTACAACCTTGGTTTCTTTCCTTTGAATACATGCAAGAAGATACGAAATCAAAACATCGCATTTTGAAAACAGAAGTCTGAACAAATTGATTGAGAGAAAGAATTTATTGCAAATAACATTTTTTTTCCTTCTGAATTTTGTATCTAAAATATTGAGTACATGAAAAAATGCATTTTTTGAGTCGAAGATGTCAGATTTCAATTTGTTCAAGTTTGAAAATTAGATTAACAAAACAGAATAGGTCGCAAATTATGGGCATTATTTTTTTACACTTAATTGTTAAATATTTGGATACATGAAAAATAATGCGTTTACCGAAATTAATAAGTTGTATCATCATTATTTTGTATTTTAAATTTGTTTGCTAGATTATTATGTATAGGAAAATAAAGCTATAAAGCTTTACAGCCCCATGAGTTTTTCTATATTTAGAAGTTTTAAAGATTCAGTATATGAAAATAAAAAGCGTTGTTAGCGTCGCAGCCAACAATTTTTCAAATTTTAAATTTGTCACTGGAGGATTATGTTCACTAAAATAAAGCATCATTAGTATAAACACATCAGTTTTTTGTATTTAAAGTTTGTTGACTTGTGTGAATCAGATGCATGAAGATAAAGCGTCAGTAGCTTTACATTGCTAATTACGCTTTATCTTCCTGTAAGTTGCTTTCATAAAATTATGCTTCTATAGAAAATGTTTTAAGGGAATGCATTATAAGAGCTCGCAACTATTATCGAGAATTTTTATAGTTCATATATCTACAATTCCTTTTTCTCTTCATACAAGTATCATACTTTTAATTATTCCTCTAATTATGTAGACAAAGTTATTTCATATTTGCATAAAGTGTAAGATACTAAAGACTATATCCCATAAGAATCAGCGTTTATTACACTCGTTTGATGTCACCCATCAAACTGGTCTAATTATTTTATTTTTATTTTTTTGAATACATATTTTTTTTTAGTTTATGCCTTACGTTGATACATTTAAGATATATTTTCCCCGAAAAAAAAAATCTTTGGAATTATGGGAATATTATTTCGAATACAAATTCTTTAATTCTCTTTCAAATTGTAAAAATTGATTTTTTAAACACATGAGAAAAATGATTCATACTTAAATTTTAAAGATTTTGATAAAATTGAGAATCAATTAAGTGCTTTCTTAAAAACAAATTTTGCACTTCATCAAGCATTGTAGACAGCCAAAAAATCTTTATTGATTTAGTTTAAATGCAACTGATTTCATAAATAACTGTTTTAAATGTCTTAAGCGATAGTACCTTTGAAAGTTAATTGTAACCATAACTTATAACTTTGGTTAGCATTATTGCTGACTAAAACATGGAAGATTGATTTAGTCAAACTTATTTCCTGAATAATTGTTTTAATTAAACAGTTGTGTGTTTGGAAATTGATCGTAACTGTAACGTTCATACATCATACACTGTAGACTTCCTTCTCATTTCAAATGAGGAGTAATTATAACTCATTTCGAGTAATTAACTGAACATTTTTACCCCCTCAGATACCAGGGAGACTGGTTTCGTGAACGCCATCACAGCTGCCGGCATCATCTTCTCCATCACACAAGCCTGCAGCTACGGCCAGCTGCTGGACTGTTCCTGCGAGAGAAGCAACCCCCCAGCTGCGCTCCCTCCCTCCCCGCACGCCTCCACAGACGAACGGTGGGAGTGGGGTGGCTGCAGTGACAACATCAACTTTGGATATCAAAAGTCTAAAGAATTCATGGACGACCGGTTTCGCAAACGAAGTGATCTGAAAACCCTTTTGTTGAAGCACAACTACGAGGCGGGCAGATTGGTAAGTCCGATCGAGCACACATTCAATCGTATTTCGAAATTACGTCCTGAATTCCCATGTAATTGTTGGCGAGTGTTTTGCCATTTGCGAATGAGTATATCTACTGTTTTGTTAAGTTTAACTTAAAATAAGTCGAGTACTTGGTACGTATATTGGATTTCTTTTCCATCGCTTTCATTTGATTCATGGTAGCAATCGCAGAGCTCAAAGCATTGCTTTTGTCACCCAATTTCAAAAAATAATAATATTTATTAACAAATTTTCACATGATAATATTTAGTTCTTATTCTAGAACAATCTTTTTTTTCTTGACTAGACTTGAATGTTCTGTGTTTCCCTTTTTAGAACTAATTGTTTTGAGTGGACCGTAATATTTAGTTCTCTTTTTGGAATTCAATTTATCTGAAAAAGGAATGGCCATGTTCATTAATAAATGTCCTCGTGATAATCTTTTGTTCTTATTTTAAAACAAAATGAGTGTGTTGTTTTAATTGGAACTTAATATTTAGCTCATTTCTTAGAAGTAAAAGTTATTTTTACTAGACTTTAAAAAGTTTTGTTTAATTTTTTGAGAACTAATTGCTTTGACTAGACCTGAATGTTTGATTTTACTTTCAGAATTAAACCAGTTTTAAAAAAATGCTCAAGTTCATTAATAAATGTTCACATAATAATAATATTTAATTCTTCTTTTAGAACTAAATGTGGTCATGAACCCTTAGAACTAATGTTGTCATGGCTATTTTGTATATATTTCCTTTTTTAGAACTAATTGTTTTGACTAGACCCTAATATTTCATTTTTTTTCGGTATAAAACCAATGTACATAATGAATGTACATGTCTAATGTTAATGTACATGTTAATCTACTTGTCTAATGTTAATGTACATGTCTAATGTCTAAACCAATGTACATGTCTAATGTTATTTACATAATGAATGGTCGCATCATAGTGTTTAGTTCTTTTTTTGAATTAAGAATTACTTTTAATTGGAAATTCATGTTTAACTCATTTCTTATAACTAATCATTATTACAAGTATATTTTAAAGTTAAGTCTCTTTTTTCTATAAATAATTATTTTAATGCTTAGTTTTCTTTTCGGTATTAAATCAGTCTATAATGCTCATTTCTACTAATAAATGTTCGCATCTTAATGTTTAGTTCTTATTTTAGAATTAGACTAATTGTTTTAATTGGACCTTAATGATTAGCTCATTTCTTGGAACTAAATATTATTTTGACTGGAATTTAAAGTTAAGTCTCTTTTTCTTAGAAATAATTGTTTTGACTAGAGACCTGAATGTTTAGATTTCTTGTGTGTGTTGACATTAAAAATTATTTTGGTATACCTTAACGTTTAGGTTTTGAAATATTAAAGTCTACTCGAAACCATGTTTAGTTTCCTTTTTTCTTTTTTAATTTAAAATATAAACATTATTATGAAAAAAAATTTTTCAGAGTGAAACATAGCTTTAATTAGACCTCAACCTAATCGAAATATTTACAAAATTTTGGAACATTAAAACCTACTCGAAATAAAATTTGGTTCTCACTCTTTTTAGGACTAAACATTCTTTTAATTTGACTTTTAGTTCTTTTTTCAGAATTTATATTGAATGGACTTTTACTGATTAATTCTACTTTAAAATCAAAAATTGTTTTATTGAATATTATTAGTTAGTTTTGCTTTGGATTAAATAAATAAAACAGAAATTCTTGAAGTAATTTGTAGTTATTATATAGTTACTTGTGAGTTCTTAGAAAAATAAATGCTTATATAAAATTGGGGTTTTAAAGTTCATAGTATAATGATTATTTGTCAGTTAACTCTTATCATAATAGTGATTGTTATCTCACTCTCAGTTAAATGTTATTATAATATTAACTGTATTTTTCCGATTTGCATGTTCTTACTTCAGATTTTGATAGAGAATTCAAAGCACGTGCTTGAATTGATAAATTATTCATTATATGGAATTAAAAAGTTACTGAGTACTAAAATAAAAATTTTTTCACATTTCAACTGAATTTATTTTAAAAATCTGAATTGCCCTTTACTATGTTAGATTATTATTAAAAACAAATTTGTGTGTGTGTATATACAGTAACAAAATTTAAATAATTTTTAATGAGAGAGACGCGCGCACACTTTCCAAGATGACCTCAGATTTTGAAACGTGAATTTTGGAACCAAGCGCTGAAGGCTGTTGTCAGGCAATCAGCATCCATTGCTCTAAATTGACTTCCAAGTGCAATGCTTGTGGGGCGTCGCAAGGGAGAAAACTTGGAAAATTCGAAATTCAAAGCTCCCATCCCGATAGGCGTGCGGGGAGAAGTGCAACGGCCATCTTTTGTTGATTAACAGTGGTTAAGATCGACCGCATGACCTTGTTTGTAATCGGAAGAGCTCTGTCCATCGTATGAGCTATGGTAAGCTCCAAAACTGAAGAAAGAAGTATTAAATTTCTATGAATAATTTTCTCTCAAATTCATTAACATCTATTTCTTTAATTTCGCAAGCGCATTTGTTATTTCTTTAAATTTAATTAATGTGGCTTAACAGGCTTAGAAAAGCCGAAATATATAACATTTTGACACGGCATGGCATAGGGTCTAACAACTAACTGCACTGTAATATTTACGCGCAATGAGAGAAAACTTATGGGCAGTTAGAAAGATAATATATCATATTTTTCTCAGACAAGCTGACCTGACCTGATTTTTCTCAGACAAGGTCACCTGACCGGGACATACGCTTCGCACCCCTCGGTCAGGAAAACAGATATGGACACTGTAAGCCTTGGCTCACCTTATGGGCTGTCGTGTCGCACCTGTTTTTATTAGATATTTTTTTAAGTTATTATACATATGATGCTAACTTTGCGTATACAATTCTACACTTTTATACTTGAAAAAATTGTGAATAGTTTTTTTATTTTTTTTTTTATTTTTTTTTATTTTTTTTTATTTTTTTTATTTATTTATTTTTTTTTTTGAAATGATTGAATTTTTTTAAGTAATTGCTGAACGATGCTATTTTTAAATGGATGATTGGTATCATCTTGTTTCATTCCTTATTAAATGGATTGAATGGAATGGAATCATTAAATCCTTTTCCAAATGTGTCATTATTTCTGCATATGGACGTGTTTGTTATGTCAAAAGCGTATTGTCTGAGTATTCTTGATTTATTATCTTGCATACATTTATTATTTAAGTGTGGTAATTGCTTATACAAATAAAGTTATTACTAACATAATATAATATAGTAGTGGTGTGCACATTAGCATTAAAATTAAAATCACAAAGAGAGTCGTGGCGGCTATTTGCTTAGGGCGTTTATTCTCGTCATCGGAAAGTAGTGAATTCGAATCCTGATCCAGTCCAAGATCCATCTTCCATGTGAAATGATAATGCTGGGGTGGCAAGCCATGTCTGTGGGTTTTCTGCCGATTTCTGCTTCTAAATTACGAACGTCTCCGTTATTGGTAATGATTGTTCAGCTAGTGTGGGCCCCACTGTATGAGACGCCATCACTTGCAGTGCTGAAATCCTAGTAGTCGGCGCAGCTCTTTGGACCTTGCGCCAGAAAACCCAACTTAGCAGTCGGGAATTGTACAATGAAACAAATTCACAAAGTTTAAAATAAACTTCGGCTGATTTTCATAGTATTCAGGAGCATACAATTCATTTGAAATAAAATTAGAAATGCAATTTAAGTATTAAAGTAAATGAAATTAAGAAATCATTCATTTAAATGATAATTAATTCAATTACATATATATATGTAGTGTATGCATTTACTTATACATATGAAAGTTGCGCTGGCAAAAAAGTGTGCTTTTTATTTTCATGTGCACAAATATATTTGTTTACTGTATACTCGTGCATAAATGTGAATTTTTAATTCTTTTTTCGTGCAGATATGGATTCTAAAAGTTTTTTTTATGCAGAAATACACATTATTAACTATTTCTTTATTTGGAATATTATTTATTTCTTCGTACAGAAATAAGCATTTTTCCTTTACGTAGAAATGAATGCTTTTCCTACAAATAAGGAAGCAATGCTTGAATATTCACCGTGCAAGTTCAGATAACAAATACATGTCTACACACATTTAGTAATAAAAGAGAAAACAATACTTATACAGCTCGTCACCAATAAATGAAAATAGAGGCATATTATTTCTTAGAATGTTTACATCGCACAAAATATAATGGGTCCTTCAGGCGACGCCAACACCATTTAGTCGTTGTAATTGCGAAATCCTTCAGAGAGGATGGGTTTTTTGGGTGGATTTTTTGGGTTTTCAGAGAGGATGGGTTCACCAAGTGAAATCAAATAACTCATAATCCATTTATTCTTTTAATAAACTCATAAATTTCGATTTTTCTTTTGCATCGCGGACAAAGCTACGACAAGTCAGGAAAGGGCCAATTGGTCAAGGAAATCCTATTCCACTCGTTAGTAACTCAATAGAATTTGATATAAGGATTTTAAATGCCATGGGCAAGCCCCAATAAGCATTGAGCATCGAAAATTCTAGCTTATTTATTTATTATCCTGTTTTCAATAAATTAAAGAGTTGTGGTTGTATAAACTAAAAGAAAAAAATGCAAAGTTATTTTGAATTTCAATTTGCCATAGATTGGTATTTAGTGAAAAATTTGGACAGTTTAATATAATCAAATGCCTTATATCAAATTTAGGTACTTTTTTCTAGTTTTATTTCTGTAAAATTAAGATTATGATACTTAAAAAAAATTAATGAGAATATTCACTTTCTTCCATCAAATTTTATTGTTTTTACATTCTGATTTTTATTTTAAACTAAAACATCTTGATACAGTTTTTTTGTTTATATTTCCAATCTTTTCTGTGTTTTTCGTTCAGATACGATAATTTACTGTAACTGAATCACTCGTATTCGAAGCATACATATATTTCAAAATATGGTATACATTTATGTAAATTACACTATGTATATATATTAAAATCATTTATTTATTTTTATAGTTTATTTTAGTGAAACAAATTAAGATTAATGATATAAAAAATTATTTTTGTGTATGGTAAAGTATAACAAAAAGTGAGAGTTCAAAAATGTGCATGTTCTGCTACATACAAAAGACATATGTTTAATTATAATTTGTACATAAATTATGTTAAGATAAGTTAGCAATAATCAATATCATCATTTTCAAAAGCCACTTTCAATCAGAAAAATGTTCCATATTTGTTACATTTTTATTTTTAAATTATAAAATGTTATTGATGTAACATTTATTTTGAATTTATTATTACTTTAACTAGACAGACATTTAAACATAATGGCACGCAGGAAAAATTTGCCCAGCTGATGATGTTTTAAATTAAAAAAATAATAATAATGAAGAAACTAAATTTGGTTTCAGATATCAAAAGGATTTTTGTAGAGACTTCAAAGATTGCAATTATATATAAATATCTCTATTCAAAGAAAGAATAGGAAGAAAATACATAAGGACGATAACGAGATCCAAAACAGACCAACTGTGGCCTATGATCACTGAGTCTGCTGTTTGGACAGGCTACGTAATGTTTGCAAATGAGTCCTGAATTTTCCAAAATCATAATTGAACAGTTCAACTATGGTGGATCTAGAAAATTATAACTTGATCAATGCAATTTTCAGACGGAAACTATGTTTCCCTACTAGAATGCTATTGGTCTAATAAAAAGATAACATAATCAATGCTTATAACCTGTTCAGGTAAAGTGACAGTGGAACCATAAGATGAGGCGCCAAATTATTCCGGATTCACCCTCATCCTTCGCTCTAGGAAAGAGAAATTTATAAGTTTTAGTAAATGTTTGTTAAACTCCACAGTGAAGAGCAGAGAATAATTGGATTCATCTGAAAACAAAACTTTTTTCATTGATTCATTATGGTCTTAGTACAATTGTAGTAGCTTTTCCAATTCACTTATCTCACAAGAGATTTTGCCATCATATTTGTTACCAAATATTTTCGTTATGCAATTCCCTACAAAGTGTCTGATTCGATCCTAGAGTCTTTAAATGTCCATTCAAGTCAAGAATGACGTGGTCTTGTCATAACCTTCCATAATGTCAGCCTGTCTCTCGCACCGAGTATGGTTTTACTATCACAAAATTCTGTGTTATAGATGTTTTGCCATTGTTCTTATGACCTTTGACTATTAAAACTAACAACAGATGCGGCGAGGAGACCAGTTCTCACTGTCTGTCTTTTCTGGCAGATCCTCCATTTTATTTTCAAACGAAATGAAATTGATCAAACAGTAGTTTACAGTATTTTCACAGATAACCATGAGACTAGAAGCAACAATGCAATATAGTGTAAAACTATTGTTTTCAGTGAGAGTGTTTCATTATTTCAACCACATATAAGCCACAATACTACCTAAATATATATTGTATACGTCTATATTTATGTATCCATTTGTATAAGCCTTTGGATCTTTTAACACCATAATGTAAATGTTCTTATTTGAGATAGAATGTTTTATAGTCTTTATAAAAGGTTTTATTAAGTAACCATCATTTTATAGTCATATATTTAATAAATCGATACCTTTTGAGTGATAATATACTAAGATAAATCATACACAAAAATATAGTATGTCGTAAAGAAATATAAGGTATGTAAAAAAAAAATTTTTAAAGAACAATATAAAAAATGATTTATCAACAGTCATAGAAGGATACCTAAATGACCTAATTCACTGTTTATTACTTCTATCAATCTCCCAAATGCTAGAATAGTTATTTTTCTAATGCTGTGCATTTAGGTACCAAGTATCACAGTAAACCGGAGTGAATATCGAAACATTTGCACGGTGACGACGGGAGTTGTCATCTATAAACCGAAATTGTGCCCCGAAACAAGTGTGCATGTTGTTCGAGAATGACATCCCGATAGATGTGACTTGTCATGGTTACATTCTGAACATGCAGGTTAGTTCTGGAACCCAGAATAATTCTTTCCCAAACCTACTCCACCGTGTCGTTCAATGATGTTCTCTTAGTGGTAACAGGTGTGAGGCCCTCTCCATATGAAAATCCGGCGAGAATCAAGCTGAAAGCTAAATCTGGACTCGTCGGAAAACATCACACAAAACCAATGTTGCGGTGGCCACAATACATACTCCACTCCAGGCTAACCACTGGCGACAGTGAGTTGCGGTAAGTGGAACATATCTAACAAGCCTACGAGCATATAGATCAATGTGCTGTAAATGTCTGTACACGGCTTGCCTTGAAATTGTGGTACCGGTATCTGAAGAGAACTGACGAGACAGGTCTGATGCCATGCTCCGTCTTTTCCTTTTGGAAGTAACTGCCAAATACCGGTCCTCATTCGGCATTGCAACTCGGAAGCGGCCTATGGTGTAATGTCTACACGCATTACCTTCAGTGAACCGTTGCCAAAGCCTGTAGATGACACTCTGGGCGATTCCATGTTCCCCAGATACTTCCAACCTGGTACGTCCACATTCCAGGCGGCCGATAATTCTACCGCGTAAAACAACATCCAAATGCTTACTTTGTGCCATACGGTTATTGCACTGAAAAGCTTCTGGAGCGCTTGGAAACAATTTTACTTGTTTTTGCAACCATTCCTTATACACCCCTTTCTTACACTCTGGTTATTGAGACATACTATCAGCTCCATCTTGTGGTTTCTTGTACTTTGAATATTATTCTTCAAGATGTGTGTGATAATTATATACGTGAAGTTTTTATTTTTTAGTTCAATTTCTGTGTGTTTCTGAATTACCCTTAATTTACGGACATGAGTGTATATCTTTTAAAATTGTACTTTCCGATTTTTTATTCTATGAATATTAATGTAATTTTAAGCACCTTCCTATTGAGAATATAATGCATATGAAACGAATGGCTTGTCAATTATCCAAGTTGGCTCGACATGAGGAAAAGTTTAACAATATAACTGTGAGGTTTTAGTTCTAAATTTTCACAATATTTTTATTTTCATCGAGATGTTTTCAGTAAATTATTCTTTACTTATCTTCTTCCCTGAAATTTTTGCCAGTATTTTAAAGAAATAAAATGTTGGTTCAATTACTATCAAAACGCTTAACACTCTACCATTTGTGTTTGGTTGAATTTTACTGTTATTAAAAAAAGAACTTTAAGTATACTTTTCGCTTGTTTACGCATACCATGCCTGCTTTGTATGATAAAATGAGATTTTGGCCCCCGACAAATTGGTAGAGTGCTAGGCGTTTCGATGCCAACTTTGTGTAAGAATCAAAAGGTTTGAAGTGATCGTTAAGATGCTTCCATAAATTATTCTTTACTAACTTTCTTCTGCGATGTATTTGCAAGCAGTTTGAATGAATAAAATGAAAACTCAAGTATTATAATAATGTTTAGCACTCTATATTATAATTTGTGTTTGGTTCAAATTTATTATTATTATATATATATATATAAAACCCTCTTTAAATATAATTGCCAATTTATTTATGTATTCTACTCCTACTTTGTATAGTGAAATAAGATTTCGACCCTCTACAACTGCTATTTCTCCATTCCAGGCAGTCAAGAAGCACATGAAGCTGGTATACAAATGCCATGGCATGTCCGGCTCCTGCGCTGTCAAGTCCACTTGGCGAAAACTGCCCATGTTCCGCGAAGTGGGCAATTACTTGAAGGAACGGTTTGATGGTGCCGCCAAAGTGATGCCTGGCAACGACGGGCAAGGCTTCATTCCGGAAGGAGCCACCATCAAGCCTCCAGGCAAAGAGGACATTGTGTACACGGAAGAATCTCCGAGTTACTGCGAGCCCGACAAGAAGACGGGTTCCTTGGGCACGCAGGGCAGGCACTGCAACCACTCCTCCATTGGAGTGGACGGCTGCGAACTTCTGTGCTGCGGCAGAGGCTACGAAGCCGTTCGTAGGACACACAGGGTTAACTGCAACTGCAGGTTCCAGTACTGCTGCGATGTGCAGTGCGAGACATGTGATAGGAGATACACCTACAGCCGGTGTCTATGATCGATCAAAACATTTGTTTTTTTTCGCAAGTTGTGCCAATAATTTCGCATTTGGTTCCAATCATGTTAATGTTTGTAACTGGTGGTGAACAAACGCACATTAGATGTCTCAATCTGAAAAAGGCTTCGAGATTCTGGAAAATTCATTCAAAATTTGGTGACTGATGAAAATTTGAGCTTAGGTTGTGTAAAGCACGTCATCGGAGTGCAACTTTTCGTCGCCATGCAAATTCTGCTGCATTAATTGTTGGCGTATATTCACAAGTGTGTATTGAATTAAAAGAATTGTTTATGCACTTGCCATGAAATAGTTGAGGAGGAGCTTTTCAAAAAACCTTTTTTCAAATGCTCTCGCATTTTTGAAAAGTAATCAATGAGAGCTTTAATGTAACCAGGGTAGCAAGTGTTCACATGTAAAAAAATGCTATGGTATTTCAATTATGTCTGTCACATTTATTCAAAATTATGAATTTTTCTCTTTTTATCGTGCATAGGAAATCAAAAGTTGTACATTTATCGATGGAAACTACAAAAAAGAAAACAATAATTTAAGCTTTTCAAAAATTTTAATAAGAGACAGAATCGCAATTACTAATATTCTTTGAATAAAAATTGCAGCAAATTTTTTCTAAGTGAAGTGAGTTTTTTTTTCCTGTTGAAATAAAAATTATTCGCATGTTTTAGTGAAAAACACAGGGTAATTTATGTATATAGAATGTTTATCTAATTGTGATTAATATTTTTCTATGATATTTATACAAAATAAAAATTTTTACGCTATTCAAATTTATATGCATGTCACAAGAGAAATGTTTCACAATAAATTTTTATGATGATGTACTTAAAATAGTAAAATAATTGAAACTTTGCTAATGCATTCTGGAAACCTATTAGTCTCAAAGATATATTGCCCATTTATGGACCTCGCGTGCTAAAACCTAATCAACCAACCAAAATGAAGAGAAAAAGTATGACATAAATTCTACTTAAAAACATTTTACTGAATACAAATAATTTATGTTATAAAATTGATTAAATAAATATTTTATGTTTAAGTAACCTTATAAATAATAGATGTGAAACTTAAATATACTATAATTATCAATCATCTGAATTTAATTTTTACGAAAATTGAGATGTTTATTAGTATTTATACTTTTATTTAAAAACTAAATTTATATTTCCACTGTCGAAATAAAAATTAAAAATGTTGCAATTAAGTATTGGGTCTGCTTAATTAATCTTTCTTATAAAGAAATGTATTCATAAAAAGTATACTCCTAATTTATTAATAGTTGATGAATAATAATGTTAATAATTATGAGTTATATGATTTCAAAAAATTAATATTTTGATGCTTTATTGATATATACAAATTATCAAATAAAAAGCTAATCCTTATTTAATGTCCCGCACTTTAATTTTATTTGTAAATAAAAGCCACGCATTCCTGAAAAATGTCACAGTGATTTTCTACTTAATTTTAGCATGATTAACTAAAAAAACACATATATACCGGTGTCTTTTAGAGTTTGATAATAAATATCAAACAAACGGTATTATTTTATTGCATGAGTATAAATTGAATTAAAAATTAATTAAAACACTCAAGTATTTCATTGTGTGAATTTAATTGCAAATATAATTGTATAAATAGGGGGAATACTCAATTACATAAATAAATCTAATATATTTATGAAATTTTATGCATTCATGAATAATTTTTCGGGTCCATGATCTTCATTATCCATGTTCATGCATATTACACACACACACACACAAACACTCATTCATATTTTCTTTTTATAAGAAGTTTTAACAAATTTCTGATAAATATGAAATTGCATTTATGTGGAATTATTTTAAGGGATGCATCGTGCATTTCTATGTTATTAAACTTTACTTGACAAAAGAATACATTCTTTTTAATGTATTTTATATAAATTTAATTTAATAGAAAGTAGAGAGAATTTAATTGTTTTGGTAGAAGACAGTCATAAATGTCAAATATTCTTTTTTCCTTCTAAAAACATTGATAATAATTTTTTTAATACTTATTAAATAAATTAATTGAAAGTTTATATATATATATATATATATATATATATATATATATATATATATATATATATATATATGTCTGTGTGTGTGTGTAATGTATGTATGTGTGTATGTATGATTTATTTAAAACTAACTTTGATTCATGATTTGCAAAAACATCTTAAGTCGATTGTTTTAGCAAGAAATAATGTTATCAGCATGGGGTAAATAATCCCCCCCAAAAGAGCACTTTCTCACGCAAATTGTTTATTGTGAAAAGAAGAATTGAAGAATCAAAAAAAACTGGACCAAGTTTCTTGTGTTACCATATTTTTGGTTACAGAATAATCCAATATAATAAGTGAGAATATATTCATTTTTACAAACTTGTTAGAAGTGGGGAAATGATTCTGAAGCACGTAAAGTAGAAACTATATCATAAAATGATTTTTTTTCTTATCAAAATTCTGTCTCAAAGTACTTCGTCAGCAATGCTGTTATCATTGTTGATGAATAACTGATATTCATTCAAGTCATCATGTAAATATTTTCGGCTTTCTTCAATTAATGTAATAAAGCCTCTCTATGCCTAAATAATGGCAATATTTCCCGTAGCATCATTCCAATCATAAATCGACAGAATGTTAATTTCATAAGAGAATTCGTGTTCGGTGTAGAATCGGGTACCCTTTGTGAATAATTCGGGGAGAATGTGTAGTGATAGAATGTGAAATTTCTGAAAACCCCTTTGTAATTCTATATCTTTGTACTACAGTTTCTGTGTGGTGACAATCTTGTTAGTCATGTCTTGGTGTCTATCTTAAGGTGAAAAAAATTCTCAAAGAACCAAAGGGTAGCCGATTATGAAAATTGGGTACTAATTAAGGTAGATACTTGTAATAAAATGACTGTACCGATGATTCCAACCCTCTATTCAAAAGTAATTTTCAATATTTTTACTTGAATCTATTGATTATACTTTGATACAAGATCTGTAAGACGGAAGTTAGATTAGGAAAAAGTTTCAACATGAATTGCTTAAAAATACGGTATTTCAACATTTGTAGTACAATTTTTATTATTTACACAAAAATTCGAAGGACTTACAATTTCCCACTGGAAATCTGAATCCGAATTTCTCAATCATAAAAACTGAAAAACTCTGGGAAAAAATAAATAAGCGCAAAGGAGAGATTCCTGAAAAAGAGTTCGCAAAAAAGAAATTTTTATAAAATCAAATCTGTAACAGGTAATTCAAATGATCATTGCTGCTATATGGAAGAATGTTTGATGCTAATTCGTTAAACCGTGAGTGTTCTTAATTAGAGGTTCCTAAAAATGAGAGCTTTTACTCTATATTTGAAACATTTATCGAAGCAGTTTCTACACTTATGAATGTGATTTTTTTGAGATTCAACCAAAATTGTTGCTTTGATTGTGCTCATAAGAAACTGTAATTTTTTAAAAGTTTTTCGGATATTATGCCTCCTTATAACAAAATTATGTACTAATATATTACTTTATGGGGCTCTCCTCATAGACAATTTATTTCTTCCTGCAACTCAGAGTATTTAAGTATATGTTTTTCTGCCTCAAACACCCTTTCCCTTTTTCTTCCTACAAGCTATAAACCATTTGGTTCCTCGATGCAACAAGCGATTTGCATGCTTTTAGTGCGATTTGCATTTCCTTCAAGATTTTCACTGTTGCTTTTAAGAATATTTGCCAAGCAGGAACGACGACAAATTTTCAAAGCAATAGTTTATGTACATTATCTAGTTAATTATAGTGATTTTTTTTTTTTTTATCTAAGTAATGTTTTTAGAATATTTCATGGCAGTTAGTTGAAAAAAATTAATAATTTAAAAATTTTAAATATATGGTATAAAACACAGAAAATCGCTTATTTCATATTTAACTCAAGCTTCTTAGTTTAAGAACTTCGATTTCTCTTGAACACAAATTTTACTTAATGAGTCTTGTAAATTTACAAGTTACCAAAAAAATCAGATGAACCACTGAATTTTCTGACTGGGCTTTTAAATAGGAGCTTTATTGTGTTCGTGAAGATGGTCAGCTATAGCTGCTCCGTTAAATTATAGCACTGTAGTTATGTGTAATGTTGATGTATGTTCGTATATAGTACAAAGCTTCGTGTTTCGAATTTAACTCGAATAGTTCATTAATAAACACAGTTTAGTAACCCCAATATTGTCATTGCTGTATCTGTACATAACGTACAGTAAGATAAGTAATCTGTAGTTGTCTCATTTTTGCTTAAGACTAATAAGGTTTGCCAATTATTTCATCTTTCAAATAGTTTTCTATTACTAATATACCATCGTTAGACAGTTATGAGAAAAAAGCTGGAATACGAATGTCCTTTCTACTCATCAAATTTTGCCAATTATTGGGTTTAAAAATGTTGGAATTAAATTATAAATATTTCGATTTTATAATTTAATTCCAACATTTTTAAACCCAATAATTGGCACTTTAATTTTTGATTTTTTGATTTCGAGCAGTATTTTATTTTTTGATTTCAGGGTTCATTTTTGTACGTTCTCTACATCTGTATATAGTAATTAATTTTTGAAAACTACGATAAACGTTGTGTCAATAGACAATTGTTTTTTTGAGTTTCAACTTTGAATGCTGCAATTATGAATCCACTGACAAACAAGAACGTATTTGTGATAAATGTTGTTCAGTGTATTTCAATTGAAAATAAATTAATTTTTTGTTCTTTTTGTGTGTTTAATTTAATTTATAGAAAATAAATTTTTTGAAATTAAAATAATGCACCTTTTTTTATATACCACAGATAAAATTTCATGTCTGATCACAGATCCTTAAAATAAAAAAAGGGCGAAATTTTTTCATTTCTAAAATTTATTTAGCAACAAAAATATAACTATTAGGAAAAAATGCATCATTTATACAAAATAAAATTTTTAATTTAGATACATAATACGTACATAATAAAAGCTAAAATTAAATTATGTGGCTTATCCAATTTAAATGAAATGATATCATGACAAGTATTATATACAAGCTTAGAGTGAAGTATTATAATAATAATGAAAAAAATTTTAATTAGCAATCAAACCGGAGACAATAAATTATACGAAATAAAAATATAATACGGAACATTTGCCTTAAGAAAATTCTAAACATTAACTGTTGTGTTGGCTGTGATTATTATGCATTTTGTGATTGAAAACAAAAACAAGCAGCCGTTGATGAATTTGTGATACACAGCATTAAATTTACAATTTTGATTTAAATAATAAATACCAATCGAATTAGAATAATTCTATTTGGGAAGGGAGAATCTTATAAAAAATGATAGGAAATGAAATGTAGTTACGAAGCATCTTATGTACAAATGCAACAGTCGTAACGTATATTTATTTACAGCAAAGTTACCCCGTAACAGGGGCTTGAAAGAGAAATTGCTGAGAGGCAATCAACAGGTGCTTAACGAATTGCCAGTATGCCCAATGGATGTAGACAGTTATCACTTTTGAGACATCATATAAAAAACAGAGGTAATAGATGTCATGATAGAAGTGATCATTACATGGAAAGCAATAAATCATGAGAAAATGAAAAGGACTCAAGAAGCATTTAGTGCATAATTCAGTAACTTTAGACGTTTTTCACTATATTGACTCTTCTCCATTGTTGGTATCGTCATTTGCGCCAAAACAAATCGATCCAATCTGAAAGTTTACTCGGCTGTGGTGGCTTGGTTGGCTAGTGCGTAGTTCCGAGGGCAAAAAGTTCCATTACCACTTTAATGGTTCGTACGTCGTGTTTATTAAAGACTGCTGGATCGCATAAAGCAGGTCATGGTCGTAGTATCTTCATAGTAAAATGGTATCTTTGAGGGTGCCAGGTCAATTTTAAATTTATGGCCTCTTCCGAGAACATGATAAATTTTTTGGTTTAGTCTGCATTTGAACCCACTGACAACGAGAACTATCCCTTAACCAACCAGGCCATCTGAGCATCAAAAAAAAAAGTAGAACTATCTCTTGCTATGAAGAAATATTGCACGTGAGTTCGACAAGATGAATGGTACGAGAGTATGGCATGGAAATTCTAAAACTTTTAGCAGCTTTTGACACATACAACCTCCAAAAACCCAGAGTAGAAACCATTCTTGTGAGTTCCATCGGCTCAGCAGTTTCACGTTAAGATCAACAAAGTGAAACATCGTTTGTTGAGGGCATTGATTGGAAGGATGACCTTATAACTCACCTCCTGGAACACCGTGGGTTGTATGATGTCCAAAGTCTTTCCGCTAGAGTGGTGTGAATGGGGAGGGGAGGGATCCAGCACAGTTACTCGTTACTCGGTCATCATTCAAAATGATAAGGGTCTTGGAGATGGACTCCAAACCTGTTAACCTTAAGGTACAGTCCGGATCTGCACCTACATGCCTCTAGTGGTGTATCGTCTGTACCACTATCTATGTGGCTTGTTTTATGAACGCATTGATGCTCAAGTTAAACAATGAGGACTTTTGCCAATTATCTTCGTGCATCACATCAAATGCATAGTTATTATCCACTGCAAGATGGTACATGTAATTTGTAATAGATGGTAATACTTATTTCAAGGAACACTTATTTTATCCTCGCGAGTGAGATGCATGAATTATTTACGTGATTCTTTCTAAGATAAAACTCTAGATTTCATTTATGTTTACTTTAAATGAAATAATCCGAATGGAGTAATTACAATGTCAGGGAATCTGATTACAGATATGTAATTATAATGATACTGTAGGATGATGATCGGAAAATGATAAAGATCATTACATTGAACTTCATGTGTCCCATTCTTAAAAAAATATCTTAAGCTCTTTTATCACATGCATTTACGTAAAAATAATTTAGTTCTACTTGGAATATTTGTTATATTCTTGCTTTTTTTATAGATAATCATAACAACGATTGTTTGAAAATCACTGTTCAGAAAAACAAAAGACTCCATTCAGTGAAACATTTGTTAATTAAAAATTGATTTGCAATAAATAAAAAATTTATAAATTAAAATTTCACAAAATAAAAGAGACAATATTCTTGAATAAATTAATGAACAGAATAGGACAAATAATTAATCTTACTATTTTTTTAAAAGTACAAAAAATGTAACTTGTGTGTAGAACAAAAAATGTGTAGATTTGCATTCCCTAAAAATAAAAGCCAATAACACGTATGCTTCAGATAAAGTTAAAAAAAAAATTACTCACTATTTTCATATTCAACAACTCTAAACATTTGTAATTTTTTGCCTTAAAAATGCATCAACTTCATTGAATTGAGAACTTCTGTATTAAAATAATTTTAAACGTTACATCAAATAAAAAAACTATTATTTTTTAAAATATTTATGTGGAATACATTAATATATGCTGGAATATCTATTTCAAAACATATATTAACGTTAATTAAAGTTTAAGTAAATTTTAAGTAATTCAAATGAGAAATGAATGGTCTCAAACTTTTCATTAAAAGTTTAGTGAAAACAAAAGAAAATGTCTCTATAAAATATCTCTATAATTTTATGTAACATGAAGCTTACGGAGAGCTCCTTGTAAAGGAATTAAGCGTACAGTTTCTCGAATTTGGTTTGATTCAATCATTCCTGGGAAATAAAAATGCAGCACCAAAGAGCACTCACAAATAAATAAGCCTTCACGTGTGTTTTCTTCTCCTATTGCTTCTATCGATGTGATCATCGAAGAACCACTTGTGTCTTGATTCTATCAATAAAATTTTTGATTCTCTAAGTCCATTCGATTTTTGTCAGACATTAAAATGGCTGTATGAAATGGAATGAGACTTTTGTCAAGATAGTTGTCCACTAATACCTTAAATTACAGACTATATTATTTCGCTACTTTGATAGCAGCTCTTGTAATCGATTTAAATTGTAAAAAACGCTGATGTGAAGTCCAAATAAAACTGTTTATGGAGAGTGTCATACTATGTATTAACCATCATACCAACCATGTTATATTGGTTTTTGTAAATGGGTTCTTTTTTCAAATTTGCTTCAGAGAGTAAAAATCGCAATTTTTATTAATGATGTCAAACATACAGCATTTTTTTTTTGCTCTTTATCTTTTGTTTAACAAATAGATTTTACAAGTAAGTCACGTTTGTTTTGCTTCTGTCTCTTTCTTTGCCTGAACTTGCATTATTCTTAATTTACGAACGCAAGTGTGTATAGTTTTATTTCCTAATAGTTTGAAGCCAAGGGATCGAGGGAATTCAAAGATCCAATTCCACCTATTCTAGTTACTCAGCGTTTTCCTTGTCTGGATTACTTTAATATGGGGTGTTGAATTATTTAGGTTAAGATTTTCTTTGGTTGCTTTTTCTGTTATGGCTTCTGGAACGCTTAATAGTCTTAATTTTGCCGAATTTTTATAGTTTTCTTCTAAATTTTCTTTGGCCAGTAATTCTTTGATAGTTGTTGAATCCTGATGTGTTTTACATTGTATTTCTATAAAGTTATCTCTATAAATAACTATTTTAGGCCATATGTTGGTATCAATTGATTGATTTTTTTTCTTTCTGATATCTGTTTCGGGGAATTTCTTTACAATAATTGTTGGGGTTTTTTGCAGGATTTCATTGCATAGTGGAGGAGCAGTTGATAAATCGTTCAATGGATTTGAGGGCTTAGGAGTTGGTAAGTTTGTTTTGGTTTCTGCAATTTTATTAGAGATATTAATCATTTTTAATATTTATGCTGAGGATTCGATGTGAGCATTTTGCAGTTCTAATAGGTCCTCTAGTTTTTGATTCAAAATTTCGTGATAACATTTAACGTTCTTGTTGCGTTTCACTTCACAGTTGGCCTTGTAAGGTAAGATTTGGAGCTGGGTTAAAAAGTTTAAGATTTTTGAGCAACTTGTGGGTTTCGGTTCTTTTATTTTGTGGTGGGTGACATTTTCTTCCTTTACCTGATTTAGAGTCAATAATATTCTGAAGGGAAGAAAGAATTTTGAGGTACGATAGGTGACAAATTTTTTGAGAGACTCATTGCTGTTCTTGGAGTTAATAATTTTGAATGTTCACCGATGGAGCTGTTGGAATCTGCTAAATGTGTGGAGCCAAGTAATAGACTTCTTTGTTCCAGGCTGGTTAAGTCAGATGTGGATTTTGATAATCTTAGGTTGATATATGAGAATTATCTTCTGTTCCATCTTTTTGTCGTGTATAATGTTATAGAGGTAAGAATGAGGAATTTTGTGGTTTTCTACAGTGATGAAGCGGAAGTGGTCCAGATGCCATCACCGTCAGGCCTCACACAAAATCCCCTGCATTCGATGCACTGATCAAGAGCCAGATCCTTTTAAAAAGGGGTTGGGTGGAGGAGAGACCAGACTGTTGTTTCGGCAGCGAAAAGCCTACTGGTGAGGGTCTTGAAATCTTTACTTACGGATCAGACATTGATGGTAAAATTGGTTTAGGGTTCACCATCATGTTCTTTGGGCAAGAGATTGAAACATATGGTGGTAGACTCGGTGACGAGAACTCTGTCTTCCAGGCGGAAATATCGGCGCTGGGACTGGCACTAGATTGGCTCAAAGTACACCCAGGCAACAACACTTGTCATTTATACAGTGATTCGTTGTCTTCCCTTTACTCCCTGGCCGATCCGAATAACCATAACATCTTGGTTAATAAGGTTAAGGACTCATACCAGGAAGCCATTAGGGGAAGAGAGGTACTCTTACATTACGTGCGCGCACACGTAGGCACTTTCGGCAACGAAAGAGCCGATGTATTGGCCAAAGAGGCTGCGAATTTACCAGAGCCAATGCTGAACCTGTCACGTCCAAGGTCGCACCTAACCAGGGTGCTGCATAAGGAAGCACTGCGTGTATGGAAGCTGAGATGGGAGAGCGAAGAAGTGGGTCGACAGACCTACAGATTCTTTGAAACTGTCTCTGATAAAAGAGTTTTCGGTAATGCTATCGTTGCCCAAACAGCGACAGGACACGGACGTGTTCCGAAATACCTTCATAAACGAGGGTATCCGATTAGCGAGTTATGTCGCTCGTGCAATGTGGTAGGTGATTGTCTCCACTTCGTGCTGACTTGTACCAGGACCTTGGAAGAAAGGAGAAAGCTGGTGTACAAGAGCGAAAGCTTGAGTACCATCCTGGACCGGCGCAACTGGTCTATCTGGAAAAGGATAATGTCCATTGCGTCGGATGACATTCCAATGATGGAATACCAGCGTGTTACCGACGATGGTCCGGTCGAGAGCTGGGATATAGAGGAATAGCATAGGATTTGACGGTTCGTAAAGGAATTTATTAACAAATCTTCTACGAGATTGTATGCCAGAATAAGTGAGTGGGTGCCGGCGAGACTACTCACCTCATCAAGGTATGGTTCTGTGGCTCGTCTACCGAGGCAGGTGGCGGCTGTTGGAAGGTAGACTCGAGTTGCAAGGTATGAAAATTAGTTATAGAAGCCTCAGCTTCTGGCACTAAGCCTCGCAAACTTGATCCCCTTCTGTCTGTTTTTTTGGACAATAGCAAGGAGTGTAAATCGGCAAATAAGTGTGGAAGGTCGTTCGCTTTGCTTAGTACCGAAAATCACACGTCTCTTGTGTGATTAGGGGGATTGTTGTCGTAATATGAAAATAACTTTAAAAAATTATACTGTTTAAAATGTTAAAAAATTATTTAGATGATTAAGCTAAGTGGAACAATTTTCTCTCCCCCCCCCTTTTTTTTGATTGTACTTTAAACCGTAATTTTAAGATTTTTAATTAAAAGAAAAATTTTTAATGGTTAAAGATTATAAAATTATGTTAATAATTTGAGATTTTAATATTTATTAAATGATTAAAATGTTATTGTTTTGTTTAGGGGGTAAGCAATCTAAATTTTCTTTTAAAAAAAAAAGAAAGAAAGAAAAGAAAAGAAAAAGAAAAGAAAGGTCCTTCAGCCGCTACAGCAAATAAGGCCAGAAAAATTTTCTAAGGGTCTGGGGGACGTTGTCATTTAAGGAGTTCAAAAAAAGTTATGACCGAATTCGTAAATAATATTAAAACCTACTGATACTATGGGGGATTATTCAGCTTAAATCCCATGTCATTAGAACAGTTATAACGTGAGTTATGAAATTGCTATAGAGGGGATGACTATACTTTAAAATTGATAGAATTCAATAATTTCAAAAATAGTAATGATTTGAATTAAGTTTAAAATGATTGCTTTACTGAGATTATTGGCAAATTGCTCTAATTAAGCTATAATTGATAAAAATGTTGTTTATTATAGTGATTCCCTGGTCATACTTATCCATGCGGTACACATTCACTGTATTATATTCTAATCCCTAAACATTGGGTACCGTATTGTTTAAATTTAATGAACACAATAACGTTAAATTTTGAGAAAAGTGTAAAGAAAATATTGGTATTGCGTTGCTAGAGCTTATTTATCAATTGTTAACTTAAGAATTTTAAATAAGATGCTCTAACCACTAAGATGATATATAACATGAGTAATATATCAGATTGAGTAAAGATAAAAAGGAGAAATAAAGTGAAAATTTAGAATTATATTATTTCTAAGTTCTTTGGCATAACGTGAAAAATGTACAAGTCCTGTAGGTAATAATACTTGAATAAGACTTAAAAGCCTTAGTGAAGAACATGAAAAATTAATCCATATGTTACAGACTGTAAAAAATAAATAATTAATTAATAAATAATTTTAAAAATTGAAACTTTAACACTAAAAAGTTTAAGTTCAAGAGAGTATGGGGAAAAAATTTAAGCCCTATATTTAGAGAGTAAAATTGGGAAAAAAATTGAAAGGAAAAAAAAAATTTATTAATCCAATTATGCCTTCTAAGCAGGCTCGTTAGAAGTGCATTTAAAAATTAAAATCTTAGAAAGTGGTTCCCAAGTCGCTACGACAATTAGGATCCGAAAAATCGCTAATTAGTATTCAATTCATTTGATTAATTAGGCGCAGGATCAGTAGTTTGTAGAACTACCGTGGAAAGTGATACGCGAAGGTACAATGAGAGTACGGATGGCGTCCTGAGAAATGGCTCTCCGTTACGTGCAAATAATTTGCCAAAGTGCATCTTCTAAGAGCAATGGTGGCAAGGTCTGAAAATGGCGTCTAATCATATCCCAAACATGTTCGATTGGTGAGAGAGCTGGCGAGTATAGTGGTCAGAAAAGCCGCTGTACATCTTACAGGGCTTGTTGGTTGAAGCGAGCAATGTACGGTCAGCTGTTATCATGCAGATAAAGAGCAATGGGCACTCTCTGAAAGTAATGGACTATCACCGGCTGCAGTACATCATTCACGCAACTTTGGACTATCATAGTGTCGTAAATATGAATTAGATGTGACCTGGAATCATACGTAATGACTCTCAAACTATGATGCTGTTTTGTCGCGTAATGGCACATTCTATAAATGATGTGGGATTGGACCTGTCTACGCCACAGTTGTACGCGGCGACTATTGTTGAATAAACAGAAGAATGACTCATCTGAGAAGGTGATCATGTGTCACACAGTCGTCCACATCGTTCTATTCCGTCACCATTTCTAGACGTTCGAATCTATGCTGTGAGGTCAATGGCAGTCTATTTAACGGAGCCGTGAGCGCAGGCCACTAGCAACTAATCGACGGCAAATGGTTCTGCTCGATATGGGAGCATCCAGGGTGTCTTGCACGTGCTGCAGCATTTAGGTAGACGGGCTTTGGGGGATGCTTTCCGTCGGACGCGTAGATCCACGCGTGCTGACATTACTCTGGCTGCATCAACAACCCGTATGCATTCCACAGCTCCTTGTTCCAACTATTTTAGCTACACCTGGTACACTGTCGACGCATCCAGGTGACTGTCAGCTGTGGCTTGCCGAAGGACCAGCCTGGATTATTGGAAATCAATGGAAAATTGCTTCTTAAGCCGATGCTTTGGCATTTATATTGTAATAATGAAATGAATTTCGACAATAAATAGGGTTTGGTGTAGAATCGGGTGTCGCTTCGTTTGGAAATATATTTGGTGATAAACTTTAATTTCTGGTAGTTCAGGTAACTCTATTTTTGTATAGCTTTTCTGTAGTAACTATCTTTTTGGTCACATCTTGGCATCCAATATGGCGTCAAAAAATCGTCAAAGAATCAAGAGGTACTCGACTGTAAACATTTACCCAATATATACGATGAGATGTAGATGAAACGTTATTTGACGTCATAGGTATTTTAAACCAATGGAAATTGCAATAAAGTGGAGAAATCATGATCTCAACTGAAACGAAAAAAACAATAATTTTATGGTTAATAAGCCTCTTACCCCATATTTAAACTATTTTTACTTGATCTACATGTCAGAAATTCCTTTTGTTCAGCAAAACAATTTTTTTGAATAAATATAAATAAATATCACAAAAAAGAAAGAGCAAACTTCCTTATTTCTCCAAATCAAAAGTTTTTTCTAAAAGATAATTACAGATTTTCCACTGAAAGTTGCAGCCAACGTAAGCTAACATACTTGGCCTGATTATTATTTTTTTTATCATAAAGCGGTCGTTTCTTTCGTTCCATTTGAGGTCATGATTACGCTCCTTTATTACAATCATCATTGGTTTAAAATATCATTGACGTCAGACAACGTTTGAACTATGTCGCATCATAACAAGAAGGCGTCGTTTATCCGACTTGTCTACTTATTTGCTGCCTACCTTCAGATTGTATTCTTCGAACGGCAACAAACAAGGCAAAATTCTCCATCGAATGTCTGAGAAAACTGTCGATATTCATTTTGTTAATAAAATGATTTCTTATATAAAGACCAAAGCGACGGTTTGAAAAACCTTTTCCCATTGATTCAAGTCATTAACACGTTGACAATAGAGCAAAGAAAAAGTAAAATAAAAAATACAAGACCAAATATCCACGTAATGGTTACTTTAAATCTCCACAAGGACGATTTAAATTTTTAAAAATTTCATCAATTAGTTCAATTTTAAATTATTATTTACAATATTTGTGAGCAATCACTTTTAAATCTGAAGAATAAAGCCTTACTTACGTCATCAATAAAAATTTTCTTTTTTAATCTCCTTATAATTGAAAATGTTCCCAGTTTCTGACTGCCTCTTCGCGAAATCTTGAGATGTGTAAGAAAACCAATCCTTATGAAATGTACTTCATTATTACTAAAAGATAATAAATATATTCAAGAGAATAAAATAATTTGAGTTTAAAAATTATCTCAAATTCCATGCTTAAACTAACTATTTTTAAATATAACTTATTTAAATTCGAAATTTGTGAACAAAACTCTATAATATAATTAAAGGAATTAATATTATTTTCTACGTAAGCATATTTTTGTATGTATTTTTCTAAATATTTAATTACCACTTTTACAGAAAATTGTTTTCATTATGAAAAGGGAGCAAAAAGTATTTAAGGGTGTACGCAATTAATTAGTGAGTCTAAAGTTATTTAATTAGTATTAAAAAAAATTCTTATTTAGAATATTATCAAATTAAAAGTCTAATATTTTTTCTTTTTTTTACCCCCATTTATCTTTACTTTTATATAATATAGTGTTTGAGAAGAGGTTATTGTGGGCATGTTACTTGCAGCTTTAGTCTATTTATTAACTAATTAGTAAATGTTTAATTTACATTTTATATTATTCACATAGAAAATGTAATGTTAAATATTTCTCATAAACTATGATTAATATAATCTTTTAGAACTTTAATAAAACACGAAATATTTCTTAATTGAGGAAAGTTCTGTGTGCACATATTTTTAAAAACATTCATCTTATATTTTAGTTTCAAAATATTTAGGAAAAAGGCCAATAAAAACATCTCAGTTATATAAGAGTGGCATTTATTAATAGTTTTTAAACATAAAATGTGCATATCTAATATAAAATTACTGGTAGAGTTGAAATTCCGTAAGTATTGTTTGCAATTTATAGCTTTTTAAATGTATCATAAAATTACAAAATAATAAAGAGTACTAATTCGTACAAAAGTATGATGGTGGATATATATATATGTTTTCGAAAGATGACGACATTTATAAATTGCATAACATTTTCATAAGAGAATGAGGAATATCCTCTCTACAGATTTCTCGCCAAACTTTGCTTCCTTTATTATGATTATAGTGTTGTCGGCTTTCAATTTGGTGTTGCCAATTTTTTAAATTTTATTTATTTATTTTTTTCTTTTTTAAAATTTTTGTTGCCAAATTCGATTTTTTTCGTATTTTATGCCATTTTTACTTCAAATATATGATTTTTTATGTGTGGCAACACCATTTGAATTACTTGGTGGCGAGAAAAAGTTCCAAAGGTTACCAATTGGCGGTATATGCTTTACTAGTTCCAAACAAATTTTGCTAAATTGTCACCAAACCATTTCATCATTTTCTTCCAATATTTTCGTTTTAAAACATCAAAAGAACATAATAAGGATTTTTTAATTCAATATTCTAACGATGATAAAAAAAAAAGATATTTAAATTGGGAGACTTAAAGGACAGCATTTTATTGGTGAGTGAAGCAATACCATTTTCTTCTGCTGTAAGTACCACCCAAAAGTTTACCATTTTGAGCTAGGAAAACAAAGAAATATTTATAAAAACAAAATTTTTATTAAAAGAAACACAAATGTTTTATCGAAGTAACAACCATGTATAATTTTTCATAAATTAATTATAATAATAATTAATTTTCAATTGCTGATAAGAAAATTTTCTTTTAAGTGCCATTTATTTTTTATATTGGACTTAACACATATACCAAAAGAATAAGCTAAATAATACCGTTTTTTTCCTATTTGTTGTTTATATTTTTAGTTAAATAATTATCTTTAATTATTTTAGGAGCAATTATTGAGGTAATCTCATACACATTCTGTTATAAAGCTAAGTGCGAGGGACTGCGTGCAGAGTAGAAAAATCATTCGCTGAAATGGAATTTGTTTTGGAAAATGTTTAATAGTCCATGATAAGTGGGATCTTTTTGTTTGTAATTTACATATTAAAAATAAATTGAATGACTGGAAAATAAAATATCGAAAATGTATGATATCAGAAGACTGATTTATGATGCTTATCAAGATGTTAAAATATGCTTTTATTTCAATAATCACCCAAAAAATATTTTTAAATATAATTTAAAAAAAAAAAAAACTAATCTCTACAGGTGTCACATACTTTACTCGCGAGTCATTCATTAAGAATTTATAAGACTCCACTCAGGAATTTCACGACAGTTATTAAATTAATAAAAAAACCGCATTATTCAACGAAATGACATAAGTCAATGTTCAAAAACCAATAAAAAAACAAGTCTATTTCGCTAATTTAGAATTCTAATTCAGCAGCTCTAACCTCAAATAAAAAGAGTGCCTCCATTTATGGCAGATTTATTATTTTTTTCCTCTTCTTTGCCGTGATATGCTAAAACCAGAGGAGTTAAAAGTAAAGAAAAATAATAAAAGCGGCCCTTATGCGTGTTCGAAATAGCCACGTCTTTCCCGGGCCGACACACCGTTTGCTAAAGCCTATAATTTTCTCACGTCAGGCTTTGAAGGGCCCGGGGTCTTTTGCGAGGCTTTCTCGCCACCCAAGCAGTACACAAAACCAAAAATAAAAACTTTTTATTAGGAGGTGGAAAGTGAGTGGTCTAGGAGGAACCCACAGAAACCACCGTCAATATCTAAAAATAAAATGTCAAAATTAATGATAAAAATTTGATTTCGAAAAATAATTTATATACCCTTTTGTAAGAAGAATTGGGAAATAAAGTATAGATTTATAACTGGTAGTTCAAACAATGCATATCAGAAATCCTTAATTACTCACTCTCAGCCTGAAGTCGTAAAACATGCTCTTCTTTCAATAATGCATACGCCTCTATTAACATCAATGGCGTCAAGGTTTGCTCTCCTCCATAATAACTCAATAGAATAAAAAATATACTGAGATCCTCATTATTCCGAACAAAATAACAGCTTCATTCATTTCCCGGCCTAATCAAAATATTCTTTTTTCTAATTTTTATTCTCATGGAAAAACATTGTAAAAACCGTAGATTGAGTCAAATCTCAGAGTGTCGACATTTCATATCTCGAATTTCTGATGTCGTAAATTTTTAGTACAGAAATCACTTCCATTGTTTGCAAGTCTGAAGCTCATATATATCCTCCCAGTTCTGAAGCTCATATATATCCTCCCAGTTCTGAAGCTCATATATATCCTCCCAGTTCTGAAGCTCATATATATCCTCCCAGTTAAATAATCTCTGGTATCGAATCTAAGATTTCCACTGATAGTGGAGCATCTTTAATACTATGTCATGATGAAAACTGTTATAATTTACAAAAATGAAATTCGTTTTATTATGTTTTCAAAGCAATTTTAAACCATGTAATTATTATTTTACACACACCAAAATAATATACAAAATGGCACAAATATAAATTTCTATTTTGAAATGTAAGTTTTCATTTAGTTATCCGATTTCTGCCATTTATTTGGTGATTTTAAAATGATACAGTACTATATACATACAATTGAATATGTCATGAATTATGAGCCTTTTGAGAAATATGATAAAGGAAAGTTTACCCCGATCACTCAAAGAGAAATAGATATCTGCTTAAGTTATAATAAAAACTGAAACTATATATACAGAAATGAGAGACGCATTAAGTTTTCTTTCGCTGATGAATAATTCATGCCAAATAATAACTATAAAATAATATTGAAATGATTAAGTGAACTAGTTAATTGTGCATCTCCTGTAATCTGCTGAAAATTAATGGTTTCACATCGATGAGATGATGCATGGATAAAATTCTCCTTTTCATTAGCATTTGCCCTTCCTTACAGTGTTACTTGCATATTAATTTTTTTATATTGCATTATTGGAAATTAATGTCAATATTTTTTACAATGTTCTTTGATAACAAATGTAAAGAGAAAGATCTTTAATAATATGGAAAGCATCTGTAAAAAGTATAACAAAGTTTTAAGCGAAATATTGTCTGTTATTTTGTAAGATATTTAATATGTATTTAAAATGAGAATTGTTACGACTTTATTTTAGAGAAATAATTTCATATGACTGGATATGCATTAAAATATATATTTCCTTGAATAAAGAATATGTTAAGAAAAATAGGGTTTTCCTGGTCAATTCCAAGTTGCTTGCAATCTATATAATTAAACATAAATTTGAAAATATTATCCATTTTATAGGGATTAAAAAATTTAAAAGATGTTAAAATTACTTGAAATTTTAGAGTTGTTTAAAACCTTTTAAATTTAAACTGTATTCATGACACTTAATGAATTTTCTCATGATTAATTTTCTAGAAAATTCTTAAGTCTTTTTTAATATTTTTATTTTTACTTTTTTAAATTCTATTTTTTTTATTTGCTAGTAACGAGATTTTTACTTGACATCTAAATATAGGGATATAGATTATTTTTTCTAGTCTCAGTTTACATAATGTAAGCAAAATATGAAATAATATTTTTATATTTTTCAGTATAAAATTAGTTACTTATTATTTACTATCACTAGTCTAGATTATTTTTCTTATCTTTTATTTCTTTCAATTATCATAAAATATTTATCATTTAATATGATTTCTGTTTTCTTATGATTGTGTTTTTGACGTGATTTTAATTACTTTAAGTTCATATAGAAATGCTTACATATCATTTTATATCATCAATTCAGTAAACACATTTTACTACTTAATTATTTCTTAACTGTAAAAAATTAATAAGTGTGTTTTGATTATAAGAATAAATGTTAAAATCATTGCATTAAAATTATTAATTTATTTAAAAAAATCATGATTTAGTCAGAAAGAGAGAACATATTTTCTAAATACAGAGAAATAATTAAAATCGTATTAATTACAGTTATCGAAATAAATAATTTTAAACTTTAAAACATTTCACTAGGGGAAGCAAAGCAACAACAATGAAGAGTTGTAGCTCCAGTTATAAAAAATATAGGTAAAAATGTTTACATTGTCTTTAATAATAACTATCATACTTAAAAGCCAATTTTCCCTCAAATTATAAAAAAATAGGATTAAAATAAGAATGTAATTTAAATTATACTCTGAGAAGACTATTTGAATAACTATTACATTAAGTTAATAAAAACATATGTGTTTTACTTACATTTTTTATTTAATTTCTAAAGTTCTTTTAATGGTTTTCATTGTTATTTACGAAATTTGAATAATGATATGTTATGAAAAATTATCACATAAGAACACCGAAAATATTTTATGTTGTGATGTTTCTTTCCTGTTGACAAATTTACCAATTGAAAAGTAACTAAATATTCACTACGAACTATAGCTATACGAAAATAAAATACTGTGCAATACTCCTACTTTTTTTCCACAAAACCATTTACGAACTAGTAAAATTTGACATTTGTTTTTTATCAATAAAAAAGAAAGCCAAAATAATTAATATTCATTTAAAAGAAATGCAATGATTGTTACAATTTAATTATATGAAAACTTCAACTCAAACCGGAAAATAAAAAAAATAATTTTGAAAGGATATTAATCTTATTCGCCAATGACTGGCAGTACGGAAGAATTTTCTCTGTTTTCTTCCACAGATAAACATAGCTTTGTAACCAGTCCCCCGAACCTCACCTGGTAAGACGAGAGTTAAGAAGGGAAGCTTACTTACAGGCTATAGTCGAATCTTCAGTTGCAGGCACGTCCCACGGAGGATTACTCAATCAAAAGCGCGTCAGATTGAGACGGAGGATGTTAAGTGGCCTCCATGATCACATGTTCAACCTCGAAATGTCTGGGGCGGTTGCCCTTTTTGCTTCTGGATCAATGGAGACAAAGCTAACTGTCCTTCTTGATCGGTTCTTGTGGTTCGAAAAAGAACCCACCTCGTTTTTGTTACGAGTGCTCTTCTTTTTTCCTTCAATTTTCTTCCCATTCAGACCGGTAGGATGGATGATATAAGAAAGATAGATATTTTTAATTCAGTCACTGTTGCTGTGAATGCTATCGTTTTTCAATATATCCTCCGGAATCCTGTCTTGAACTGAAGCGGTTGCATGGAATGTGGAACGAAACTTAAATCAGGGTGTTAGTTTCTTCCCAATATTCAACATGGGAGATGTTTCATTGTGGAATTAGGATTACAGAATTATTAGTTTAAACTGTAATGAGAGCACTGATATGAGCACCCTAAAAAGTTACATCTGCCACCCTGTATTTAATATAAGCTCTTTTTAACCATTTCAGAACTCTTTCCTTTAAAAATGGAGGTGTGTCGCTCTTTCCTACTTCTAAAATTGTCACCCATAATCAACCGCTGTAATTGGAGGGAAAATGCATATGGCATCGGATCTTCCATTTTTCTTACATTCTTATCATGTAACTTTATTCAAGAAATAATGATATTTACTATTTTTGAAGAAAAGCACCATTTTACTGATTGTACGGAATGTGTCCATTCTTTTCCTAGTACATTGCCTACAGAGATGCATTGGAATGCAACTAAAAGGAATTTTAACTTCAATATCAATAATTTTTTCCTAGAAATACTTTCTTCACTTTATTTTCTGTGCCTTAAGATACATATAAAAATGTCTATTCATTTTAAAGTGTAAGAGTTTTACAGTATTATTTATAAATAATTAAAACATGGTAATAAGCACGATCGGTTAGTAACAGATTTAATATGTAGATTGATAATAGAAATATTTGAAATTAATTAATTAAATAAATAATGATTGAAGAAATAATGATAGTTACTATTTTTGAAAAGAAAAAAATATATTTTCTCACTGTACCGAAAGTGTTTGCGCTTTTCCCAGTATATTACTGATCGGAAATTCATTGCAATGCAAATATAAGGAATTTTGACTTTGAAATTGAATAACTTTGAAACTAACAGGAAATCTTAAGGAGTATATATCTTATTAAATTTGCCTTTCGATGATTTACGGGGAACGTCTTTTTATTTTTTGAAATCGTTTTCTTAAAAGAGTAAATAAACATCGTTATTTACCCAAATTTTAACTTTTCTGCGAAAGCAACATCTATGATTTCAATTGGAACTGGTTCAACTGCACACATTTTTCTGTTAGACGGTTATAAATACCTGTCGGAAACACAAAATAAAATTCCTCAGATAAATTCGTCATTTTATGATCATTGTGTGTGTGAGAACATTATATTTATATTAATTAATAAATGGTATTTATATCATTAATACAAAATTTTGAAATCTTATCTGCTATGTTGATTTTATTGTTGATTTCTCATTTCTGTGTGTTAATGAGTTTTATGGTTCAAACTTCAATATTTGCTATTACAATGGAATTGACAAAATATATAATTACTTTTGGAAACACATATTCATTTATTACAGTTAAATTAAAATGTATTCTTATTATTTGTTAATGTGCGCTATTCAGATTGAAAATAATTAGCAAAAACATTTTGTGTGAACAATAAATTGTTCAATAAGGATTCTTTATTTACTGTAGTAATCGAAAATGAAAGATCGTTCGATGCAAATACAGAATATCTGCGTAAAAAAATCTTCAATATTCGCTATTTAATATAAATGTTTCAAAGTGAATAATTTCTTTCATGTCACGATGTAAATACAGAATGCCTATGTCAAACTTCAATTTCTACTATAGCAATAGAATTTCACAATGTAAATAATATCTTTCATAAAAACGCATTTATTTCTATGATTTTTTTTGAATATTTCTCTTTATTATTCTTTTCATTTACATCATTTTATTCTTTGTATTAATTATTTTATCATCAACTTTTGATAATCTTTTCATAGGTTTATAGCTTTCATTCTCGTTGTTCACAGGAAAAACACAAGGGATTTCCTGAAACTCTGAAAACAATGAATTTCACAAGCATGAAAACCACCCCAACACGTTGATTAGCTTTCGAAACTTCTACTCAATTTAGATTGTAATGTCAATCGTATTAAATTTTGCGATATCACTTATTAAATAGCTTTGAAATGGGTTATTATTGCGTTAGATATTTCTGTTGTAATGAAATTTATGATGCAGAGACAGAGATTTTGCTCCGCTGACATGCTTTGAGCCTGTCAGGATCTCCAACATTCTTATGCGTGGTCCTTGCTTAGAAGATGCATGCCTATCAGAGTTCCCATTTCTAAAGGCAATTACTTATAGGCAATTTTAAATAATCCCATCCATGCAATTACTTTTTCCCTTTTCACAATCTAGTCTCCTTCTCATATATTTCCCAAAATTACCGCATTTTTACCATTGCTTATGTACTTTTTTATGCTTATCAAAACATTACAAGTTCATTCGAATCTCAATCTGCTGAGAAATACATAAACTAAGTTTAACTATTTCAGATTTACAGACTCTCATAACATGATTCTTTATGTACCTGTTTTTAACTTTTATGAAGGCCTTTTTTTATGAGGGTAATTATTTCTCTGAGTTGATAAAGAGTGACGTGTGCAAAATCTGTCATAGCGAAATGATGGCGCATAACTCAATAATATTTTTGTTGAAATTAACCACTTAAATATTAATACACTGCAAAACTTGAAGTGAATATAAAAGACGAATATTTAAAATCATACAATTATAAATATAAGTTAAGAGATATATATTTAAAACCCAAATAATCCGGCAAGCATTTCACACATGAAATTTAAATTAGACTGAGAATCATTATGGTGAAACAAATAACTTATTAAAAGCTTGGAACTTAATATCATATAACTTTTTCAACAAAGAATAAGATATGAAAAAAATTTTTTTAACATAGTGGTAAACTTTAATATACAAGATTATAGTTAATTATAATTAATTACTATGTTTAGTAGCTCTTAATTTAAATAAATTTTTGTCATTTACTTAAATTGAAAAATCTAATTTTAGAACTATTTGTGTGTATCACATTTTTAATTTATAAAAATATAACTTATTTGGCTTAATATGAGCCATAAAATTTTTTTAATTAAATTTTTAAATAAAGGAATGGAATTGATGATATGAGATGAAATAAAGAAATGAAGCGAATTATTTAAATGAAGTTATAAATTCATTTAAACATTTACAATGAATTTAAAAATTCATTTTAACTATTCATTTCATTTATTTTTATAGTTGATTTTATTAGTGATCAATTTTATATAAGACCACTTATCAAATCAAAATTAACTTAAAACTTTTAAAAGCTCCAGTTTCAATGAAAAACTGTTTAATTATATGTTCAGCTTCAATGGAAAACTTTGCTTAAATATGTTCAGCTTCAATGGGAAGCTTTAAAAGTTAATGTTTGGGTTCGATACTGTATAAAAGAAACGAAGATTTAGGGTAAAATTACTTTATTGCTTAGGTTGAATAGGTTTCTAAACAGTACAGATATACACAACATTCTTTAAATATATAAAATATACGAAAATTCTAAAAAAAAACCACATTATCTATTCAGAGAAAGTTGTACAAAATATACAAAACACTAAAAACTCAAAGTTGCCTTCGATTACTAAAATTCGCTCATAAATATATTCGAAACACCCCCAAACTTCCGATTATGGCACGCAGCGAATCCAAAATAGGCAGACAATTTATTTTTCATTTTTAAGCACTCAATGAAAGCAAGTCTTCAGCTTTGTGCTACAAATAGGGTTGAGTATAAATGTATAATCGGGCAACTTTGATAAAATAACTCAAAATGTTTGATGCCTTAGCTATTTGCAGTCCTGTTGGGTATGCTTAGCTATTAACCTATCTACTCGTGTGGAGGGTACTCTCTCTAGTTCACGTATTAAATATGTAAATATAATACAAAAAGTGGTCAAAAGTTGAATCATTAAAATAGAAAAGTGTACATGGCTCAAAATCAACTATAGTGGAACTTGAAACGTTTCATTTCAAAATGCACACAATAAAAAAATTTAAGATTATTTTCCAAGATGATTTAGAATTAGAAATGTTATTCTTGGTTGATGCTTCTACCAATTATATTTAAAAAATAGTTTTAAATAAGACTTTCTGAAAATGAAATGTTTTTGTAAAATATAAATATCACAAACAATTGCATAAATGTAATCTAAAATCCTTATTTTTCTGTTATTTTAATAATCAATATTTTCAATAATGATTCTAACCTAACTATACTCTTAATAGATGTAAGGTTCATGAAATCAAAATAATGGGCAAAGTTATTGGATTGTTTAATTATATTTAGAGTACATTTAGGTTCTACAAAATGCTAGTAATTATCAAAAAACATACGTTTAAGTTATTTAATTCTGCCGAGACAATTAGTTCACAATGCACATACTTTTATCTATATAATATCAAATGAAATTCCTTCATAAATGAATTGTTAAATTTCTTGCTGTATTCATTTAATTTCCTGTTTATATAAAGGTATTATATGATTTATAATGTTAAATGAGCACATTTATATGTTTTAAAAATTTATTGAAGCAATTAAATGACTTTAAATGCATTGAAATTTAACGTTAATTATCAAGAAATTTACCATTTCTCTTCTTTCGGGTAATGATTTAAATTTTTATTATTTTATAAAAATTTGCACTAGCGGTCATTCAGATTTTCAAGGTTATACATTGCATTAAAAATTTGAATTTAGTTAATTCTTAATTTCATTACAATATTTATTATAATTTAGTGTATTGTAATAACCAGTGGTATATTGTAACAACTCAAGATACCATGAAATGTATTAACTTTTAATATTAGCTCGTTTTAGATTCGTTGATTCTATTTTATCGCAGGATACAATTTTTTTAAGATGGCATTTGAAATTAATATCAAAGTAAGTTTTATTCCAATCCTAATAAGCTTACTCATTCATTTTATCATATGATTAAAAATTCTTTTTTTTCTTGCGTAATAATACATTTTAACTATATAATAAATACGTTTTTTAATCCTTATCTTTATATTCTTTTGTATTATAAATGGTATAGGATAAAAGTTAGTAAATTAATAAAAATTGTGTAATTTTAACTAAATCTCTGAATAACTTACTTACGTACTTATTTATATTCACAGTCCCCATTATTGGAAGAGCGCCAAAATCACAATTATTAAGGATATGTTTATTATCTACTTACAGTTTGTTGTTAGTATAGTTTAATAGTGATTGATTTTAAAAGAGCAATAAAGTCTGCCTATCACAAAGGGTTTGTGAGTTATAGAAGTTAAAATTAATGGTAACTCTTTTTCCACATTTGTTCCTCAATATCTCGAATCTTTGAATGCTTCCAATATCCTAGTGTAAAAAAGAAAGACAGCAACCTAGTTCCCTTAATCTCCATCAATTACTTCGATTGGCGACGGTTTTCCTTTTTTGGCGATTTATCACTGGGGACGCAAAATTAAACAAGTACCTTATTTATTTAACAGAATAAAATTTAAGTCATTAAATTTAGTTAAAAAAATAATATTACATTCACATTAAGAGAAAAAACACCGCAAGCATTTTGTCATCTTCTTGCTTGGAAATGCTATTCGCAAAAATGAACACAAAAGTTCATATATTTTCATACAAGGTAATATTTTAAAAGGGAATTCTTGCTTAAAAATGCAAAAACAGACATTTCTTCATGATCTGGTGATTCTTCTGAGGAGTTTTTCGTAATCGTGGGAGGTAAGCAGCTCTTCATTTCTTGGGGTAGTGCGCCTCCTTCTCCTTCTAAAATCATCTTGACTCGTCGCTTCAATGCAGAGAACCACGAAGTTACGATCACAGGCATGTTTTTCCTGATCTAATAGTCGGTGGCGAAGTAAAGAGCTGGCAACACCTACCTATATAGATTTAAGGACAAATTTTAAATATCAATCTCTTGCAACATATTTCAACTTGATATATGATACTATACATGTATTATAAATATAATATATATATATATATATATATATATATATATATATATATATATATATATATATATATATATATATATATATATATATATATATATATATATATATATATATATATATATATATATATATATATATATATATTCCTGTTTAATAATGGCAGCTGGAGCACGCTAAATGCACCGTGGTCAAAATATACTCCTTGTGAAATGATAACTCTGCTGATGGTAGGTGAGTTCGGTGCACTTCTGCTCAATTCCTGCTTTCAAATCACAAAGAACCGCCAAATTTTGGGGGTGCGACGCCATACGAGGTTATTTATAAGGTGCCGCTCCATCTGCTGAAAAGGTGAAAATCTACTACCAGGCAATTACATATATATAAAAAAGTTTTTGTTTGCTTTGTCTTTAATTTTGATAGATGTGAGAGCTTTATTTTTGTTAAATTAATTTATTTCATAGATTTCAGTCTCAAGTAGTTCGTTGGCCGGAACAATTGTCTCCAAATCTTCAAGTGCAGAAATAGGTAATATATATATATATATATATATATATATATATATATATATATATATATATATATATATATATATATATATATATATATATATATATATATATATATATAAATATATATATATATATATATATATATATATATATATATATATATATATATATATATATATATATATTTATTTATTTAATCGAATATACATTCAAAGCATCTTTCCTTGTACAAGTGTTTAATAAGTAAGTTGAAAGAAATGTTTTTGCTCTAAGAGCTGTTTAATGCTTCTTTTGGTGAACAAAGATTTGTTTTATTTTATAACTTTGAATATCAGTCATTAAATGTGATACTTTGTAACAGGAAGCATTCCGTTGGGAGATATATCTGCAAAACTTCAAAAGAATATTGCAATATTATTTCTTTGTTGTGTGAAATGTCTACCACGTTGTGCTGTAATAGGCAAGAAGATAAAAGACTACCGTCGGAGATGTTTAATTTCCGGGAAGTACTAAGAATCACCACATACACTACTCTAAACAATGGAAAGATATTGAGGTTGTGTGTTGATCTGGAGAATTGTTTAGTTGTCTGATACAATATCGACAGGCGTTGTAGGATTATATGAGATGCAAATGACATTTGTTTAACTTGAAAAATGCATTTTATTGAGCATTTGAGTACGAAATGGGAAAAAACATAATTCGTTAATATGAGAAAAACTAATAAGAAAACGTTTTTTCAAAATATATATATATATATTTAGTTGGGGACTGGTTTTCCTTGTCATTGAATATATTTGAAGCATCGAACCACTGAGGCTATTCAGGAGGGGCTGGAATAGTTTGTCCCACTCGTCCAAAAGAGCTCTTCCCAGTTCCTGGAGAGTTGGTGAGGGTGATAAACATGCTTTCTGGAGTTTATGTTCGAAAAATACGCTGGTTTTTCCATTCCCTCAAAAGAAAAATCATTCACCAAGTTACCATGATGTGGCCAACAGTTGTCCTTTAAGGGAAAATCATCTTCAACTATAGTGTAAGTGGTCAGAGGATCTCATTCTCATATGTGTGACCCGTCAGAGCTCCATTTCGAATGATATGAAAATATTTTCACCAATTAATGGCGATATTCGAGTAGACCATCACTTTTCTACTGTCATGTCTAACAACTTCAACAATTTCGTGAGAAACAGAGGATTTTTCTTGTATCACGTTCCTTGTAAATAAAAATACCTTAATTATCAGGGTGAAGAGAAAAGCAAGAGTTGTCAAAGAAAGGAATGTTGCGCCATTCATGTCTCCTCATTGCTCTGTTGCCCTCTCCTTAAGGAAGCGAGAGAGCCCTTTTGTTAAAATGATAGTTACCAATGGCAGGAGAACATACTGCTCTCCAGCGGGATTTCTGACAGCTTGAGTTGGAACTTTGGTACTAGATCTGAGCGAAGGTGTTGCTGAAGAAGAGTGGCAGTCATATTTCAATGTTCTGAGCCTTAAGTGTTAAATAATGGTTTTTATTGCCAATCTACGAGCTAGGCCCGATCTTCTGCCAACATACCGACTCCAAAAAGCAGTTTCAGACTTTAGAAATCACATTTCGTGAAACTCTTAAGGTTTCAGTGACTTGGGATTGAGTTTGGCTAACTTCTAACCAATCAGCCACTCTCAAAGCTTCTGATTCTGTTAAATAATTTCGTTCAGACATAGAACAAACCGAAACAACGAGATTACTGTATTTGATTATTCTTTTTCGCTTTGTCTTGCAATAAACTAAAACCAAAATCTCATTTCTTGCTACTAAATCGACATCTTCAACGTCTAACATAAATTTGCATACTGTAATGTTTAAAAATGATAAAAATTTCATTTGTGACTAGCTTCTTCCATTTTATGTTAAAAATGTTTGTTTATACCGTTATTTTATAGAAAATTTTCAATATCATTTATTGTTTTGAGCAATTTAAAATGATAATAGAATGAAACTTATCAAAAATATTCGAACTGATATTTTTGTTGGTTTCAAGGTAAATTGGTTATCTGCTTGGTCCTTGCTTCTAAATAACGACGTCTCCAAATCAATCAACTTAAAATATTCTTGTTGATTTTTTATTAACGAGAGCCCTTAAGTATTTCTTTTCCATTAACGAAAGCCCTTAGTTAGAATAAAGCTCCAAAATGGATAGCATTTAACCTCCCTTCTAACTGGTTAAAATACTATTTAGAAAAATATCTTGTTGAAAAGCCCAAAAAATGAAATCCTTAATGAAGGAATGTCTATTAAGATATTTTACAACTCACTACATTTTTTCTTAATGTTAAGGTAATTATTTTTAGAATATATGGGTCAAAAATTACATAATTTAAAAGATGTTGCTTTGTCCAGTAAACTGTGACTGATTTAATGTACGTCATAATGTTGTTGGATGACGATGTTGTTAAAGCCATCTTAGAGCAAGATATTATTTCTGGAAACATCGGCGATCGCAGGGAACTTAATTCAGCTGATTAAACTATTTCAGGCCATATTCGAAAGCTATGAATGGTATTGCGATATTCAAAATGGGTGCCACATGAATTAAGTCAGAAGAATTTTGATAAATTGAGTCATCATGTGCACATCTCTGCTTGTTCGCAACAAAATCGAACACGCCTTGAACCAGATGATAAATGAGGATAAAAGATGGATTACCTATGAAAAGATCAAAAGAAAAAGGATGCATTGTGATGAAAACAAACCTAGCTCTTGCAACTCTAAAGCAAATTTTATCTCTGAATTTTGTGTATATGGTGAGATATTTGAGGATCAATACATTATGAGCATTAAAAATTAAACGGAAAACTTAATTTCGAAAAATATTCTCAGCTACATGATAACTTAAAGAGAACTGTCCAAGAAAACAGGCTGGAGGAATTCAAGAATGAAAAATATGTTAGACAAACACTAATTCAATTTTTGGCGTCTAGATATTCAAATTGGCAACACGCTGGCAAGAAGTCATCAATAATGATGGCAACTATATTATTCAATAATATTTATTCAAAATATAAAAAATGTATTCTTTTATTTTATTCTATAAATGAACAAAACTCTCTGTGGTTTGCCTAATATATTTATAAATTAATAACAAAAATATTTTTAAGTGAGTGTAAAAAATTTCTTTTGCTTTTTTTATACGTGTACACAGTGTCATTCATTTTGATAAAATACGTTTAATTGGCACTGTACAAGGTGCCGATTGAGGGTCATCCCATACCTTCGTGCTGGCTTCTGAGTGCCAGGCATCGCAGTAAGCCTCCATTTCTCGCACTCCAAGTCGATCTGCCCCGTGCCACACCAATTTATGTTTCCTACAAACAGAGGAATAATTAAACGAAGATAACCAAAGGATTTTTTCAAACACAAAATTACTGTACTATTTAAGAAATGATAGAAGGAAATACAAAACATCCTCAAAATAATTTTTCTAAAAATAAAAATAATAATTTAAGACTTTTAATTGTTTAATACAAAAACAGTGAGTAGTATTTTCGCAGCAGTGTAAAATCAGATTTTTAAAAAAATTAAATGTTGATGGTATTTTTATTGAAAAAGAAAATAATCGTACTTTTTAAAAAATACTAATTCCTTCTTATATTTTGAAATGTGCTTGCTATGTTTTGGTAGCCTTCAGATATTTCCCCGTAATTTCGTAAGAACTTATAAATTAATTTGAGATCGTTTCTTTAATTCAGTAGTAATTTTTCGATTCCAATCCATAGAAAGGGATCCTTCACATACAGGGGTATCAAAAAATGTATGCACACTTTGAACCGTCATAAAAAAATTCATGTTCCCTTCTGCAAGGTTCGACTGATGGAAATGAAAATCTTGAATTTCAACCTGAAATATGATTCCAGTTTCTTACGCAAATGTGATTACAGTTTAAGAAGGCGGCCTTCAGCATCCATGCATCTCTGAGTACCACTCACAAATGATTCCGTATGTAGATGAGATTTCTGTGCCCACCGTTTGATTCTCTTCCAAATTGTGTCTGTGTTACGTGACTTACGTTTGTATACTCTTTATCGTTTACTGTACCCCATATGAAGAAATCAAGCGGCATAAAAAGAGATGACAGGAAACGCGATTGGTCCCAGGTATCCAATCCAATGGATTAGCAAATTTTGATACAGGTATGCTCGTGCGTCTCGATGATAGTGTGGCGGTGTGTCATCTTGCAGGAAAACAAAAATTCACTACCGTATACTGTATGATGTACATATAATATTGGTCATTATTGGATAATGTACAACTGTCAGGGTATAACTTTTGTCAAAGTGGAGAGGAGCAAGCCTATATTGTATGCAAATACTCGTCAATTCCCGTGTTGGTATGAGCTTTGATACTACAAATCAGGGCACCATGAAACCGCTAACTACCATTCCCCCCCCCTCAAAAAAAAGAAGCAAGCAGAAGAATCAACTTCTTGACATTCCAGATAAGTGGAGGATCCTGCAACAACAAAGTTGAAGACACTCGTCAATGGTCGGATTGCGGCACACTCTGTAACTGCAACCAAGTTGCTTGCCAGCTCTATGTGGGTGCTAATGCTTTACAAGATTTCCCTCTTGCTGCACATGAATAGAGTCAACTTTCCCACAACTAAGGCACGTGACACCACAGCTCACATATGTTAAAGTGACGCTCTCTCAGAGCGCGACACTTAACGTCCGGGGTTGGTCTTGAGATTTTAAAATTTGAAAAAACTTGGGGATTGGGACATACAAGTTGGGTTGGGGAGTGGTTTATCTGGCATGTTCCGGCATCAAACCTACCGTCTTTAGGAGAACCGGTCATGTCATCGGTCAATCAGTTCAATAACTCATCTGATCTGGGAAGCGGTTGCTAAAACGGTTGTGTTTTCTCGTCTTATGATCTTCCTGTGGCGGGTTCTTTTATGCAGCGGACATCAATGGCCACACACTCGCTACATGAGTAGACTGTCCACCGGCCTCTTCAAAATGTAAGGGAATATGTTAACATCAATGTATACCGGGAGTGTGACATCCACGTTGGGTTAATGGAATGGTTTGTCTGTTCCAGTAACGAACGGATCGTCTTCAAGAGGTACTTAGCGTATACCTTTGGCCATGCTGAGCAATAACTCATCTGGTGAGGAAAGCGAACGCTGGAACGGTTTTCCGTCGACGTCACAGAAAATTCCTTGGAATCTCCCTGTTATGGGTTCTCCTTACGAAACGAGCATCGCAAAGTTTTCTCCTCGTGAAATGTCAGGAATCACTCAACATTGTTAGGTACTTTTCGCTTGTTAGCGACTTCAGGTCGAATAGGTCTTATTGCAAACAAACCACATTACTTTATAAATTATAGATATAAAGTTATTTTCTCACAAAAAGTAAACTTTATAAAACGAAAAATACGTTTTTTTTTTGGAAGCTTTAAAATGTATATACATTTTTTGACGCACTTTGCGTAAATATATATGTAAAGAAGTCAACATTACATTTACAGACAAATAGCGTAACTATTATCACTTAATGTATAAAGAGCAAAGTATGTTTTGAAAAATATTAATGTTTTTTTACCAAGTATTGTCAGTTAGAACATTTCGGCCATCGAACGAATAAATCCTTGGTGGATATGAGAAGGGAGCAGCCGTGCCAGCGAACAGATCTTTCCATGAATTAAATAACACTTCTCCCTGAAATTTAAAAAAAATCTTCCTCATTTTTCTATGATAAACTATAAGTAAACTTACCAGTTCCTATGCATTCATTTATGATTTTATGTCTCATTCACAAAACGGTAAATGCAATTATTAATCTTTTCAATATATTGGAATAAGCAGTTACTAATAATTATTTGACAATAAATGGCAGTAATTATCAAATTATCTTAATTATTTATGTGAAATCTGTTGCATGTTTCTTTAATTAGTGATTGGATAATTCTATGGTTTAGAATATTTTTAAAGTTATGGGAAGCACGTACACACATGTTGGCATCGCACATAATTCTAGCATGGACAAGGAGGTATATGCATCCATATGAAATACATTCCACTGTAAAATATTTTTAAAGTTACATTTTACCGAATACAAGTCATAATGTTATAATACGTTCCATGTTCTTAAGTGCATTCTAATTAATGAATCTTATTAAATTAAATAGAAAAATCATTTTTACTAATAAATTTTGTTTTCCCTCAAAATTACAATTTGACTTTTTAAATTTAAATTCCGGTATTTTATTAAGAAAAGGATTGGTTTAAATTAAGTGAATTTCTCATAAGTAAATTGTATAAAATTTCAGGGAATTTTGTTTTTAGAAATCATTTAAAATATTTTAAATCTCACAATTGTGATATACATTATTTCAGATCATTAGAAATATCCCAATGAAAATCATTCGCATGAGCAAATGTATTTTTGAATCAAAAACAATATACAATTTTTACTTATATCATACCTATTTTAATTGACAAAAATTGTACTTCTCTATTTCCAGTAATGGAAGCAGATACTACCACATGCTGTTATCATTCATTTTTATAACTATATTCATTTACTTGAATTATTGATTTTATTTCCCTCAAATTTATATAATATCCTGTACAGTTGAATTCCAACTATCCAAACTCTGTCTATCCGAATTGCTTTCAGAATAATAAAAAGAGGGAAGAATATATAAGAATTAAGAAAAAAGCTCAAGATAATGAAATGTAAGAGAAGGGAGAAGATGTGATAGAGAGAGAGACGTGTCACCTGAATTCAGAAACATTTTTTTAAATTCCTGGATGTTCAGAAGTGAGTGCCGAAGATATAGGAGAAGGAGTCAGACAGTGGATTTCAGATTGCAAATGGAGGTCAACTTATTGAAAATGTCGGAAAAGAAGATAGCCTTAATGTCTAAGTTGTAGAAGATACGGGACAATTACCTGGTAAATCATTTACAAGCTTTGAAACAGCTTTGATGTGGATGGAGAATCAGCCCGAGTGTGATCACATGCAACTTCTCACTGTCGGGCGGATACGCGACTTGGCTTCCCGACAGCCCACGAATGCAGTGAAGTAGCTGATACTCTGACCAAGATGTTCAGCAAGCAATGACTTCCGTTTACAGAACTGTACACACAGACTGTATTAATGAACAGCACTTGTAAATACCTTAAAATGCAAAATTGTTATCTTTTCCTTAAATTCTCTTCCTTTAAAAATATTTTTTCTCCCATTTTTAACACATAATAATCAATTAAAATGGAAAAATTTTCGAACAAATCCAGTTAACGTAATTTTTGATTATCCTAATGGTGTCCGATCTCAATTGATTCGCATAATTAGAGTTTTATTGTTTTCCAGTAGCCTGCAAACAGAACTCAATTGCCTCAGAATCAGTTCGAAGGAAGAGAGGGAATGTTTTATTCTAATAATTACCTTTATATTAACGATAGGCAAATCGGAATCTTTGTGACGCACAATGCTGTCAAGGTTCTGAACGCGAGAAGCCAGGAATGCCCTGAAAGTTCCGCGCAAATTGGCTCTTCTCGATTGTCTGTAGCACTCGTAATCGGCTCCTCTGACGCCGTGCATGTCCCCAGTGTAAGGTTGGTTCAATGCTGCCATTCGTAACTATAAAAATTAACACAGGGTAAGACTATTATTTCCATTTCACATGCTCTATATTACAATAAGCATATGGGCTGTACTATAAATAACAACAATCATATTCATTATAAAAATATTCATTTAAAATAAACTTCTTCAAGTTATTATTTTATGAGGCAATTTTTATATCTAATTAATGTCATCTTAACATTTTAATAAATTTAAATTCAAAATTTTTGCATTTTATAATGTAATTTATTTTAAAATTGTAGTGATTCAGAATCATTTGATTAATTAATTTCTGAAGAATTCATTTGTAAACAATTTGAAACATATAAGAAATATATATCAAAATATGTCCAAACTATTAAGGGGACAAACAAATGAAAACTGAATACCTATCAAGATAGGCATTATTTGTAAAGATTTCCAGTTCAGTTCTTAGGTATCGTATTAATACACGGTTATCGATCTGGTTGGAAAAATTCACATTAAAAAAATACAAGTCCACGTAATGTTTTCTAACGAATTCTTGACGAAAGTTTCCGACATTGTTCGCAAGTGCTTCATTAAAACCCTTACTGGTCTTATTTGAATAATTCATAGTAAAACCATATGGTTTCACATTTTTTTAAATATATTTTTGGCAAATATTTCCATAACATTTATGTACATCTCCATTTGGAGAAAATCGCAACAAAATGCAAAGGACGCCATAATTGTTTTTAATGCATTCTTGGCGAAAACAATTTTCTTCACTATTCAAATATAACGATTTTGATATCAGTATCAAATATAATACCGATACTACATTCACTCGGATTCAAAAAATTCCAATAATAAAAGGCATAGGTACGAATAATTCCCTTAACGCATTCGTATCAAAAGTTTCCAACACTGTTCTAAAGTACAGTACCGAACACTGATCTGGCTAGAAAAATTCACACTAAAATCGCATAATCCACACAATTACTTCTTTATTGCTTTGAGAATAAGTTTTATGAGAAAGTATGTTCCTCCAGTGTGATATATGGGGAGAGTAGACAGGCGTGAGGTTTTATTCTTGGTGTTTGTCAGTGGTGATACGTGAGAAATTCGTCACAGCATATCTGCAGTGTGTTACGAACGCTCACAAAATACCATAAAATTTTGCTATGGACCTAGAATCATCTTTTTGTATGGTAAAGCAGCCTTTTACACTGCCAATGCAGAGAATAATACATTTTATAAATTTCGGTGGAAGACGCTTGAACATAGCTCCTATGCAAATCTTTTCCCTTGCTACTTTCGGATGACCATAAAGAATACATCCGTGAATATCCATCTGATGAGAAAGTGGGAGACTGAGTGAGGTTGTGGACCCATCAGTGATTTTCTACCATATTTTCTGCACGTACCACTTTCTACAAGACTGGTATTAATAACTTTGTTGCCAAGATGGTAGTCAATAGTTAGCCCTCCTGCCTTCGGTTCAATAGTTTGTGGGGGAACTCCACCTTTGGCTTGAAGTGGTTTGGAATCCACTTTAAGCCGTAGAGAAACTGATCTACTTGGAACTCGTGAGCCCTTGAGTGACAGACAAACCGAAACAAACTAATTAGTACAGTTTCCGAAGGGGATTTCTGTATAATCTATGTGGAAATTACTTATGATTAAAATAAACTATTACCACGAAATACGGATGTTCGGTTTTCATCTGACTAACTTTCCTACACTTCGATATCTTAGATTTTAACAAGAATGTTTCTATGTCTTACGAAGATAGAATAATTTGGCGATGGTTTGTAATGAAAAAGCGGCATATCAGAGCTTGAGGCACTCAGAAAGAAAGAGCTAGGGAATGTCATTCATCTACCTCAGCGTCATTCAACCACCTCAATATCATTTAACTACTTCAGCCACTTCAGTGTCGACGTAGTTCTCAAAGTTCTACTGAATCACTTGTATGGCTAACACAGTCGTAATTCTCATTCAATATAATTTCTCTAAGCTTTGTAGATTGAAATGTTTATAAGCACATAATAACTTCGTAAAAATCAGCATTGTGTGCTATATTGTTAAGAGAATGAAACAAATAAAGTAACATCTTAAAGAAAGGATTAACAATTTTCATACGACAATGTGAACGTGGTTGACATAACTCCTTTTGTTTCGTTGTTGGGAGCTAATATCCTATTTTTTATTATGTTCTTGATTTTCAAAAATACTGATCAATAAGGGATCAAAGGCGCCAATGTTACACGTACTAGGTAGACACGGTTACAGTTTGAAAGAAGGACACTTTCGGCAGGTACAAAATTTAAAGCGCCTCTAAATCTTTACAAATATCCTCGTGAGTACCAAACTGTTGACTTGTGAAAGGCGAGGACACAACCTACTTATTTGTTAGAAGCTCAAGAATTTTTAATACAGTCAAATGCCTGTCTATAATATATTAAGTGGATAGACATTAAAGGAATTTGCTGTAAAATAAATATGATATTTCACAATTTATCATTCAGTAATTATATATACACTCATAGAATAGAATATAAAATGAAAACGTATATTAATGTCCTTTCAATTTAATTTCATTTTTCGTGTTTTTCTTTCCTTACACATATTAACTTTTTATACATGTGCTTTTATAAATTCCACTTTAACATTATTTTGTTAGAGGTTTGATAGCCGGTCAACTTGTCTAGGGGTAAGCGTGCCTGACTGCGGATAGGGAGGTCTTGAGTTCGAATCCCGGTTCCGGCATGGATGTACTTTCTCTCTCTCTATCCTGTCTTTGTCCTTTCCTTGTGTGTGAATGGTTGCCTACCTTATAAGCGGGTTCTTATGGCATGTGTGGGTACTGAAGAAGTCGGACTCCACACAAAATAAGGTTTAGTTGGAAAAGTGGAGCAGCGCACCCCAATTTGCCAGCTTAACTGGCACACGAGTACATCAACAACAGGTTTGATAATATGGAGCATTTTACTATTATTCTAACGATAGTTGCATAGTTTTATTAATTTGCAAATTGATAGAAGTATTAATTGCTGACAGATTTCATAACAATTTCATTCACTATTAAAGGTGGGTACCATAACAGATATTTCAAACAGTGTTTGAACTATAAACATAATAGATAATATCAAAACCAATATAATTTTTCAAATTATAATCTTTGGTAAATGAATGCATTTTTATATTTCTAATTTAATTTAATTGCTTTTTAATTGAATTGATGTGCGTTACTTTAATTGAGATTCAAGATTATTTTAAAATTCATCAAAAAAAAAAAATAATAATAAGTTCGATTAGAATTCTGGTGTAAAATACTAAGATAAACTGTTACTTATTTAAAATATTATTTTCAGCAAGTTTCGATTCAGCAAAAAAAAAAAAAAAAAAAAAAAAAAAAATCGTTTTTAAGTTAATAAAAAAATCGTTTTTAAGTTAATAAAAAAATTCTCATTTTAAGATATCCGCCTATGTTAAAGCCATTTTTACTTAAAAATTAATTTTTATTTTACCTTGCTTTTAGAAAAATGATAGAAAAACCTAAAACTAGTCAAAATTTAAATCACACAACATTTTTTGTGAAATTGGTTATTTTCGGGCAAATTTTTAACAAATTACAGAAAACTCTATACTAGGTTCAAGACACTTTACAAAAAATTGTAATGCATCAACGGAAATGGAGCAAAATCTAAGGAAAATATTGAATGATAAAGAAAATATGGTTAAAAATATTCAACAATGTGAATATTTTATGAAATTTTATTGAGCATTTCCTTTAAAAATAGCTGCAAATGAAAACTTTTTCATGTATATTTATACTTTTGCATCATTTTATAGATAATAACACTCAAAACATGTAAGCCGTACAAATAGCCTCATTTAGTACTTGAATTAGCTTATTAAAGGAGCAGTTGCCAGATTTTCCAATAAACATAGTTATGAAAAAATCCCCTTTTTTTTATAAAGCCATAATTTCGCTTTTGATAGTAATGATGTTGCCACTTCTTTCCGAATGTTCAAGTCAAATAATGGCCTCATACTTATGGCTATCCATCAATACATTTTAAAAAACATGAAATTTGTAAAAACTAGTAAAAAGAATTAAAATACTTCCTCCTTTCTTTACTATTTCAGGTTTGTAAATACAACTTACTGTGTTTTGTTTTTAGGAAGGGATGACGCATTTTAAAATTCCTTTTACTTGCGATTTCTATTTGACATACAGTAAAAAATTGCTTTGAAAACTAGATTCACAGAAATAAAAATTAAAATTGTCATGTGTAATCGTAAATCAACTTTTAAACGTAAGTGGATACCTTTTATTTTTTATTTTATTTATTTATTTTGTCTTGCGGCAGCTAGCTGACAATATGGGGTGCGCTACTCCACTTTTTCATACTAAACCATATTTGGTGTGGATTCCGGCTGCATTCATACACCGAAAGAACAAAGACAGGATAGATAAAGAGAGAAAGTACATCCATGCCAGAACCGGATTCAAACCCAGGACCTCCCTACCCGCAATCAAGCAGGCTGATCGCTAGATAGGGCGGTCGGTAGTGGATACCTTAAAACAATACTTTGAATTTTAGTACTTGTTTAAATAATTTTAAATATTATCTTTGGAAATTTAGAAAAGGTTTTAATAGTTCTAATTTTGTGATGTATCATTTCCTATGAATATTAAAGATTTAAAGTGTACTTCAAAAAACTTTAAAAATAGTTTCAGCCCTATTTTTATATTGAAATATACTTTAATTATATCTCCAGCAGAATATATTTTTCTGGTTTTTGTGTTTCGCAATAAGCAGAGATTCGTTCCCATGTGGTAAACAAAAAACCTTAAGAACGTGATCTGTCAAGAAAAAGATCCGATTTATGTCTCTAATTAATAAATCAGTATTTTAAACATATTTTTCGAGAAACTTACCTTCCTCCTTATCTGGCAGCAGGAAAAGAAAGAGAAAAGTTATTCATTAGTCCAAACAGAGAAACAACCGTACGGTTATTAAGATATAAAATTCTAACAATGTTTAGGTTATCATTTTACATTCGCAAACACGTTTCTCACTTTATCTAAATATGAAGCGAACGGAGAATCCAAATTGCTCTGAAATCTGGAACAAGAGATAAGATACTGGCACTAATCCGAAACCACTTGCATGTGAATCTTCAAGCCCATTATATAATGTCATATCATTTGGTCTAAACGTCTATTTAAGAGCTGAGGGAAGTATTTTAGATTCACGGTAGATAAATTCTAATTTTTTTCTTGGACGCGTATTAGCTTTTATTTACCTTGATTACATATTTACATAAAAGTCAAGGCGATACAGAGAGGAGATATACATACACTGAAGCTTCCACTTTACACCCCTAGGAGAACGAAATTGTATGCAGGAAGACGTCAAATCGAGGAAAAGCAAAAATAAAATGCTGCATAAGAAATAGACTCATTAGTGATTTTTTTTCTTGTTTTAGCTCAAAGTAGTTCATGGCTTAAAAATCTGCTATTTTTGTGTTTGAATTTTGATTTAATAATCTAAATCACAAAAATATCACTCCTATCAGATACTTTTTTTTTTCTCTCTGAAAAAAAAATCGGGAAATATATCGTAATTGAGGGATGACTTCCTCGCTTTGAATATAGTGAAGTTTCATTGAATAAAGTAGTTCGTTTCCTTATTTTAAACGTTTGACAAAAAAAAGCACTCTGATTAAATTCAAAGCAGGAGTGACTTCGTCATTTCGTTTTGCAAGTTTCATTCCTTTACCCCAGAAATTTCCCGATCATTTCATTTTTAGAAAGTTTTATCACATTTTATAACTGTTTTAAGAAACAAATTTTCTTTTTCTTCACCTTCATAGACATTTTCGGACTGTTTCGCTTGGAAAAAATTTCATCGTAAATCATATAGTTATTTAAGAAAATGATTTATTCACATTTATAAAATTTCCCACATCGTTTTACTGAGCAAAATCTTTGTTTGCAATTTATAACAATTTCAGATAAAAAAATGACTTAAAAGAGAGAGAGGACGATTTATTCTGAAAAAAAGCAATGCTTAGTAGGAGAAAAATTTCAGAGTAATGACGTAAAATATGATCTCCTTTTAACAATGAAAATATAGACATTTAAAATGAACTAACGTAAATCTCTATTTTAGTACTATTCAGAATCATTAGTTAACCATATTAAATTATCATACATATATAATATGAGTTTTTATTTATTAGTTTATAGAAATGGTGTGGGATCAACACTGTCATATAGTTTTCGCCAAGAAATCAGTTCATATAAGTGCTAGAATAAATCGTAGAGGATTATTGTACTATTATTTTTGGAGATATTGTGAAAGTTCTAAGAGATGTCAGTGTAGGATATGGATTCGTATTGAACGCTCTAAAATAAACCATAATGATTCAATTATGTTAATGTCAGGTAAGCGTACTGGCCAAGGTATATGTTTAACATCATCCACTCTTTTTCATCAAACTGTAACTAAGCAGGTTCGATTGAATAGGTAAGGGAATTACCATCCTGGAAAATTTCATTTCCTGCAAGAGAAACAAAATTTGTATCACAGGATGGACGTGGTCTGCTAAAATTTCTCGATACATCTCACCAGTGATTTTAAGAGGTACGATTCCTCGAGGAGAATGTCCATGTCATGACAGATCCACCTCGATTCTAGACATTAGGAAGAAGACACTCGGGATCATATGCTAGTAGAGGTGTCCTCCAAACGTGCCCTCATCCTGTGTTAGGGAAAAGGGTGGAAAATGATTCGTCAAATAATATTCATTTCTTCTACTTGTCAAAAGATCAGGTCTACTTGTCAAAAGGTTAGGGAAAAGGGTGGAAAATGATTTGTCAAATAATATTCATTTCTTCTGCTTGTCAAAAGATCAGGTCTACTTGTCAAAAGGTTAGGGAAAAGGGTGGAAAATGATTCGTCAAATAATATTCATTTCTTCCACTTGTCAAAAGATCAGGTTTTATGAATTGTAGACAATGTTTGGATTGAGCATCTGTGACCCGTGGCTTGAGCACTGCTCTTTTACCACAGAGGCTCGGCTTGTAGAAACGCCTTATAACTGCAACCCTTACTCTGAAAAATCCATACTCTGTGTTTGAAATCTCTGATTATTTCTGTTCATGTTACCAACCACCGCGCGGTGCTTCTTCTCCTGCCAAATGTTTTGCTTTGCTGCGTTTGTCTTGTCAAGCTGTGTATATGCTGCTAAGAAACCGTACCTTTAGGAACACTTACAATTACTTAAATTTCGTCCAATTTTATCTCACCAATTTGACCTCTCTCCTGAGAGAGCTGATATTTTATGTTTTTCAGAAAGCCAGTACTTATAGAACTTCGATAAAGGTACAATGTTCTATCAGAATATATATGTTCTTATTTACAGGAAAAATTAATTAATTTTATTGTTTAACAGCAATAACTATAAAGAAATTTTTTTTAAATCTAAAGTTTTGAATCATAACTTAAAGTATGTGGGGCTTTTATAAGTAATATATGCATACATATAAATACAATAAGACCTTAAAAATTTAACTAACATACAAATAAACTTAAAAGTATACAGTTATATAATTTATAATAATATGTAAGCAAAATAAAATTGAAGATTTGAATTATAATTATGATATAAATTTAAGATTTAAAATGATATTATGAATCATTAATATAAAATAAAGATGATATTTCATAAAAAAAATTTAAATGTTCTTAAAGTGCAAAATGACATGAAATAGAAATCCAAGCAAATCATAAAAAAATTTCAATTGGTTTCTTAAAAGAAGGTTTGTTATGAAAATTATTAATTGGCTTACTTGAAAGTTCATCATAAAACTAGATGAACTATGCATTCATAATAATATGAAGTAAATTAACTATCTTTTGTGAAAACATTTAATGTACACAAAAAATACAAGAGCATTTAATAAAGAAGTAATAATAATCACAGTGACAAAATTCTAAATTCGAATAACTACATACATTTTTTTATTTAGTTCGAAATTGTTTTTTGATTGAACAAGTTTTACTATGAAATCACACAATTTTTAGTGCCATACATTTTAACTTTAAATGCTTTCTATATTAAAATGAAATAAATCATCAGAATCATTATCACAATTTATTTTGCTTATTAAACTGCATTTCAAAATTAGATTAAAAAATAATAAAAAACAAATTTAAAGGAATTGATTTTTTTCATTTGTCAAGTCTCTTTAAGTGTTTATAATTATGTTAATAAAATTTGTTTCGAATGAAAATTTAAAATTATATGGAGTTTTATAATGAAATTTTATCTAAAAAAATATCCTTAATTTTTACTGATAAAATATTGAAAAATGAATTTTTATGGAATAATAAATCTGTTTTAACTAATTTCACTTAGTTTTTTCGATATAAAATCAGTAAAAGAAAAAAATACATTTGCAAATAAATATCGGCATTGGTAATAAGTATTTGACAAACTAATTTTAATTATGTAAAAATATGTTAGTACACATTATGTTAATGCATATATTTAATAAAAAATGAAAGAAAATTATCAATTGAATCAAGCTGAAAATATATGAATATGCTATGAGAAATTCTTTAATAAAGACAAAGGAATACGAGCCGTAACATGTCTTAATGTCCCACGTGGCATTTTTTAGACAGGGAGGGAGGGGGGGGGGATAAATACCTTTTCCTGAATGAATTTACTACCCCAAACACTTTTGTGTGTTAATTTTTGCTTGATTTTTCTTTCTTTTTTAAATTTGATTTTGCATCCATTTCTGAAATTTCCTTTTTAAAATGAGTGCCGCTATGAAAGAGTCAGACTGAATAAGTTTCTTCCTTGAACCCTCTTCAAGGAGAGTTTCTGTTAGATTTAGAACTTTTAACGCAGTAAGAAGAAATGATTTCATCTCTCTTATATGAGTGTGTGTTTATCAGTGGTGCTGCGGACAGAATTCTTCCAGAAGTGAATGGGGCTGTTGACAACATAATGGACTCAAGTTATTTTAAAACATTTTTAATGCCCACCGCTTAAATCCACTACAGCAAGTCTTTTGGTAGATAGAGGGTCATATTCACATGTTACAAAACCCTGAAAACCTCTTAGCACCCACTCCAGCTACGTGCAAAAAACTGAACCCCACTATAATTTCTACTCATATCGTGTTTTAGGGATAGGACATCCCTCTTCAGAGAGAAAAGTTCTGTGTTCGATCAACGCCTTTTTAAGGAATGACGAGAAATGGATGTAGCACTTTTGTATTGATGCTTGGGTGTTTTCCGGGTTTCCTCCTTTGCAGCATGTGAGTATGACCCAATGTCTTTGGAAATTCCTCCGTAAAGGCAATTAAGGAGATGAGATTAAAATGTCGTACAAAATCTTTTGCTGTTAAGCAGTTTACAACAATGTACCAAAATATCCCTTCCCTCCTGTTCAAGAATCGCCGGGAACAAACACGGGATTCTATCTCTCCTAAGACTGCTGCCTCTCCACTACACCACGATGAACTTGAGATCACATGCCTGGATCCTTGTAATTTTGAAGTAAGGGTCAAGCTGGAGACTAATAAAATATCATTTCACTTGAACGATATTGCGACCAATACCTGTTTTACAGTCCCAGTCACCATTAGAGAACATGGCGGATCTTTGGCAAAGTCTAGTATAGAATTTCTTGTGTTTCTATAGAAGAAAGGTTCCTATAATTTTCAAAACCAAGTTAACTGGTCTTAACAGTAAAATAATTTAAATAAGACCTGCATAAATAATTATTGAAGAATTATTTCACCTTTATTTAATTATTTATTATAAATACCCAGAAATTCGGCTATTTCATTTTTATAAATCTTAACTGTTTTAGATTAAGTAATTAAATTAAAGCTCTTACAAAAATTGTTAATTATTTTAATTTTTTTCTTTTTATTATAAATTTTTCCCAAAGGAATATTAGTTATAAATTTAAAATATGCATCACACAAGGTTAGTTTACATTATTGGGAAAGGCTTGACATAAACTCAATTTTAATCCCTTTCTAATTTTACGTCAAGGTCAAATGACAAAGTTGACTCTTGAAACGTGCCCTCCCTTTACATGAGCGGCGAAACCTTTTCTGTGTAACATTGTAACTTGTGACGTCATAGAGACATTTATAGCCAGACAGTTTTTCGCTGGATCGAGCCTGTTTCCTTACAGACAGCAGAAAAAAGCTTTTATCTATCAGGTTTTAATTAAAGAATATAACTCTTAACGAAAATTAAAAAGTAATCATCATAAATGATGAACAAAAATGAAGCTTTGTAAACCTACAACCCCTTCAAAATGTACTGAAAAGTTAATAAAAATATTACTAAGAAGTTTTTATGAACTTTAAATGTAAAAATATAAACAATTTCTTTATCAACTCTTAAAATATAAATATTACTCGAAATTCTTAATTTATTTAAACTAAAAAAATCACCCATTATATAGTTTGGGCACACATTCATTTTCATGGAATATAAAATGTACTCACTCTTGGGGGGGTATCGGCTTTCATGACTCCAACAGGTGGATTTAAAGGAGCAGGCGTTGTAGTGGTCGACTGAAAAGGAAAGAGAAAAACACTACCAAGATATATTCATGATTTGTGTCTTTCCTTTGCAATAAATATTACATAACTTCTTCTTTTCAAGCATGCAACCTTAATGATTGATTTCATTGGTTTTGAAGCAAACATTCAAAAGTTTCATAAAATCGGAAAACTATTTTACTTTACATATTGCACTTTAAATATTAAAAAATCTATTCCATATTACTTTTTCCGTAAAATATTTCTGAAAAAAAATATTTTATATAATATTTCTTTTTTAAAGTATCTCTCTCTCTCTCAGCATTTCTGTTACTCAATTTCAAAATTTTTAAGGCATATTTCATTAGCACGTAATATGTTTTGTATTTGATGCTTGTAACCAAGATGTTTCAATAGAAATAACCCATAGACGATTGGCTATTAAGTAAAAAGGTCAGTGGGCAATCAATTATTTTAATTGGAATGAAATCTAACAGATATATTGTTGACAATGCCATGGAATTTGTAAAATGGCATCAATACTTATGCAAAGAGGCGTTTTTATTCAACAAATTGTATTTTTATCTTGCTAGTAATTCTCTAAGGGAAAGCCTTAGGCAACTACAAAAGAAATCTTTTAAAAATCAAGATGCGCGTAGGCTTTTATGTCAGGAGAAAATTATATTCCAAAACCAAATAATCTAGAGTATTAAAATTAGTAAGAAAACCATGTGATATATATATATCAATTATACTATTCATCTTAATTTTAATTTATTTTATAATTTACTTTTTCTTAAGCAGTAGAATATTTTAAGCTGCAAAATATTTTGAGTTAAGGAAAGTTTGATCTTAAAAACTACTTCAAATGAGTTTAGATTGCATGTTTAAAATTTGGTAAAATAAATGAGTCAAATTCTTAAGTTAAATTCTAAGATACACAATATGTGTATTACATAGAACCTCTTTTTAGCATAAGTACTTTAAATTAGTTCTAGAGCTCCAAAAAATAAAAGTTATGAAAATTGTTAGAAAAAGATGGTACAAATATCTCTCACACAATATGCATGTATGCCAATAGCTGATCGCAAAACTGAAGCGTCAGCTGATTGCTTCTTAAAACCTTTCTTGTACTTTCAACAACCCGTAGATTCCTTTTTATAAGGCCTCATTCAATACGAAATGGGACAAATGCAATGATGCATCATTCCTAGTGATTCCGATCATTTGTTAAATAAATTGTTTTTTTGAAAACTATCTTTGCTCGGTAATGATTGGTGAAAATAAGTCTTTCATATATTACCTTGAACTAATAAAATGTTATTTATTAGACCTACTTATTAAATCATAAAATTAGTCTATTCGAATCTGGTGACATTATCTGATTTTACCCTCAAGCATCCGAGATCGTTGACACATTTAATTGGATCTTTATGATAATTTTCATTTCCCCATCAAAACCAGTTTGCTTCTGACAGTTGGACATTATCAGTCTAGAATTGTAAGAAATCACAATAATTACTGCGCAGTAAAAGAGTGACATATCGCGACTGGGGAGCATTTCTTTCCCCTCTTTGGAAATGTTTTCGCCACTGTCATCTTTCGAGATGCTTCATCAAGCGTCTTACGTGAAGCCACGTCGATCTCTCTGGAAGCTAATGAGACAGAAGCTGGCGAGATCCTGTGGCCCGCCACCCATGCAGTAGCTGCGAGATCTTTGTCTGCAGAATTATGGTATCCATATACGCAGCCCGAGATAAAGACATTCGTCGGACGTCCAATAAAACACTGATTACGGGTGTTTAGGAGACGGCTTTTATCAAGTTTATGAGGCGTTCTACCCCGTTTCTACCTGGAGCGGCTGCCAGGAATGTCGGGTCATCCTCTGTCTCAACCATTTTTGGTCCACCTTGTAATCGCATCACCGATTCCAAAATGCTAATTAGCAGGTACTGTGCTGGTAACACCGTGGCGTATAATTGCTTTCCACTGAACAATAAAATCTTATTTTCGATGATCTTCTAGATTTGATTTTGTTTGAAATTCTCGTTCCAGTTTCAACTAGGAAATATCCTTTCTAATATTTCAGAGATGTTTCCGCACAAAACATACTCTGCATCAAGTATAATTGCTTTTCATTTAATAAGAATTCATATTCTCAGCCATCTTTATGACTTCACTTTCTTGAAAATTCTCGTTTCTAATTTCAGCTCGAAAAAAAAAAAAAATTCTAATATTCCAATGATATTTTTAAACAAAATATTCACTGCAGTATAATTGCTTTTCACAAAACAAGAATTCATATTCTCAATTATCTTGATGATTTTATTTTGTTTCAAATTCTCGTTTCAAACTTTAATTAGAACAAAAATCATTTCTAATATTCCGATGGTATTTTCAAACAAAACGTACACTGATGAAGTATAATTGTTTTTCACAAAGCAAAAGAATTCATATTCTCAATGAAACTTCCGAATTGATTTTTATTCTAAATTCAACTCGTAATATTAATTTTGAATTTAATTAGAAAAAAATCATTTCAAATATTCCCATAAATATCTTTAAACTGAACGTACACTACATCAAATATAATTCATTTTCATATAACAAGAATTCATATTCTCAGTGTTCTTTAAGACTTGATTTAGTTTAAAATTAAATTTGAAATTCATTTCATTAAAAAAGAACTTTCACTAATATTTTTGAACAGAACATTCATTGCATCAGATATAATTGTTCTTTTTATAAAACAAAAATTCTCAATGATTTTTTCGAGTTGATTTTGTTCGAAATTCAATTTAAAATATTCGCTCCAGATTCCAATTTAAAAAAATTTAGTTCAAATATTCTTGCTGATTCTTTCAAACAGAATTCCGGTATTACTATTTTTTATTTAACGAAAATTCATATTCTACATGATCGTTTGGAATTTATTTTATTCGAAATTGATTTCATAATTCTTGAATTCAATTGAAGAAAAATTCAGTTCAAATGTTTTCAATTATCTTTTAAAAATGAAATCACACTATATATATTTCTAATTTTATCTTTTCCTTCATTTAAATATTCCCATGATCTTTCTAATTAAATGCCAATCGTCTTCGAAATAAATTTCTTCTATTCCATTTCCAATGATCTTTAATAATTAAATTTGTATAAAACCCTGTTCAAAATTCTTGTTGTGAATACAATTCAAAATGTGAACTTCTCTCTGAATCTTAAAAAGACTAACACTAAATTTTGAAAAAGCTATTTTTTTTAATTGTGTCTAAGTTTTTAAATTTGAATTTTCAGAAATGAATTTTTAACTAAATATTTAACTGTTTTAAGCAGATCATTTCAATTATTTCCAAAGAACTTTTTAAACTGAATGTTTAGTCATCAATCTATATCAGTTTACTTTACAAAGAATTCATATTTCTATGAATAATTTTTCAACTTGTTATTGTTCTATTCAAGAAGCTCATGCATCCATTCACTCCTGCAACAGCGATATTTATTTCATTTTTATCAATTGGAATTAAGCATTTCTTTGAGAAAATGAAGAAAATTAATCATAGTTATGACTATTATATTAATATCATTAACTGAAACATTACAAACTCATAAGTATATTATTAAAATCGATTAGAACAAATCTTAGTGGAAAAGAAATTAAATTCAACAAATATTTCTTATTATATTCCCTTATGTGTTAGTAATATTAAATATTAATACGTAATATTAAATAAACTATATATTTATTAACATTTTAGAAAAGGAAATTTTTTTCCAATTTTTAGTGATAAATTGAATATTAATAATTTTTTATAACTGTCTATTTTATTCAAAGGGTCTCAAAATTAAATAGCTATAAAATTATATTCTTACCGTTGTTGTCGCCGATGGCAAGGGAACTAAAGAGCCCAGCTAGAGAATAAATGTAAGGCATGAAAAACAACTGAAAACACTCAGATAGCGTCAATTGTTGGATACAGTACTTACCGCCACATACTGCCAACCCCCGCTCACCCTCACCAGCAAAGTCTCTTCGTCCAAGACGAATCCCAGAGTTCCCAGTGGGCTTGTTTCAGAGACGCGGAGTAAGGAATCCACATTCTTCAGTGTCAAGGCCTGCAGTAAAAGAATACATGTGTGTGTGTATAATAATGAAGCATTTCATCCAAGATATGGCACTCGATGCTCTTATATTCTAAACTTAATGGAGATTCTTCATCTGTGTTACTAGTTTAGCAGCTTATTACAAAATAATATCACAGATTTTTGTGTGTATGTGTATTTTTGATGTCGAACATGCAGAATTCTTATTTATTGAGATTCATGAAAACTATTTCAAGCAAACTTTATTCACTATTCTTCAGAAAATATCGTTCAAATTAAAAAAAAAAAAGTAATGATCAAAAAGCAGATTGCTTTCATCAAAAAAGTCTGGATTCCTTTTAGAAGACTTTCAATAAACTTTACTCTTTATTTAAAGAAGCTATTTTTTACAAGAACACGAGCAGATCTATCAATCTATAAGATATACTTTTTGTAGCTTATTATAAAATTATGTTTAGTAGCGCTCTTAGGTATGTGTGTGTGTGTGTGTGTGTGTGTGTGTGTGTGTGTGTGTGTGTGTGTGTGAAAAGTACATTTCCTATATATATAGTAACTTTACAACTTTCCCAAAAAATATAACTTAACATTACAATTTGGCAAAGAATACAATATAAGTTCTGAAAAGAATACCACTGAATCAGACTATAATTTGCAAATTACTTCTGAAAATAACTTTTCATTAATAATTTCAAAGATATTAAGTGATCAAAAATTAGGTTTAAATATCTAACAACAATTTGAAGAATAGTAGGTCTATAAGAATAGAAATTGCAATCAAATAATTTTTATGGAATCTGTATTTCATTCCCTTTCAAAATTAGAATAAAGTAATATTGTAATATACTAGATTGGAAAATTCATTTCTTTATGTCTAATGTGAAGGTTACATTGGTTTTATAAATCAACAGGTTATATAAAACAAACAAAAGTTTACATTAGTTACATTTTGCACATCAAAGCCAGTGCAGAGGATGTGTAATTTGTTCGGCACAAATTCATTTTTTGTAAACTTCCCAGACTTTTACCTCTTTTTTTGGCTCTTCGGATTTCAAAATAACGCAAGGATTGAAAATCGTGAAAAATTTCTGTTTATATTTTTCTATTAGCAACATTGGTGTTTTCGTCATTTTAAAATACTTTAAAATATTTATATTTCTTTTTTTAATTTTCTTTTAATGCTTTCAATAACATTTGCAATATACTTCGTGGGATCATTTAAATTATCTGGTTTTTTAATATTTCATATAGAATTTTTCATTGTCATTATTTATTATTATTTATAATCATTATTTATTCCGGTTTAATTATTAAATCAGATGATATGCAAAAAGCATGGCTACAAAATAATAGAGTGATTTAATGTGGAAAAAGAGAATTAACTATCCATAAATTTTCGCCTTTCTGCTAGTATAGTGGACAAGACAACCATTTTTGAAGGACATGCTTGCAAAATGATGGCATTATTGAATATCTTAAGGATCATATATATTGATATTCTAAGAATCCATTGATGATTGGAGGCTCAAAAAATTAGAATTAGAACTATATTTATATTTGAGTGTATCAGTTTAAATATGTTAGTTATGTAGTATGAAGTGTTAAATAAGCTAAAGTTTCTACATTGTATAATTCTCCAAAGCGATATTAAAAGCAGCGAAACTCATTCAATATTTAAAATGTCTTGGATACTAAAATCAGAAAGCAATGCATTGAGAATTGTAATACAAAGTCCACATCTGTTTCTTTGCGGTGGATTCCAGTTCTTGTGCAATTTCTGGGAACGAGTCTGCTGACTTTTTGGCGAAGAACATTTGAATAGTCTTTCTTTCCATCCAGGAAACTTATAAGAAAAGACATTCTGTAAGAATAGCGCAGAAAGCATTGTATGATTCTGCCTGTAAGCATTGGGTTTTCCTGATAAAGGAATCAAGAGCTATTCCTTATTTTGCTAGAAATGCAAGTCTGGCACTTTTTCGTCTTTCCGTTATGTTTTTGTAGTTACATATGACTCTAGAATAAGTCAGGCTCGCTATGCCATTGGTTATGAGAGTTGAAGTCAGTAGGGTACGTTTTCGTTTAACCATAGCACCATGAAGGTTAAAGCACGACTTTGCTCTAAACTCCTCCGATAAATAGCACCACCAGAGAATCAACTTTTTTAATTTTGACATTGATCTAAAGAGGGAGAAACGTTTCTACAGATTATTACACACATCGTGACTACTCAACGATCGACCACAGGACTTTCACTTCCACTAATTTAGCGAGCACGTATATCGCATGTACTCGCTTGGTCTTTGGCGGCATTGGGAATCGAACCTCACCGTTCCAGATAGAAGGATGATGTCTACAGACCATGACTGTTTGCCGGTGTATTTGTACCAGCTTACACTTTGGAGTTACGCCATATCTCCTTTGTAAATAAGGTCAAATTTTTGATGCTAACCATCTTGACTCGCGTTCAGAATTTGTATTTTTAGTAGTTACTTTCCAGAGGTATTGAAAACCCACAAACTAATGGCATCATAGTCAATTTGTTAAGTATTTATAATAAATAAATAGAATAAAAATTAGCTGAAAATAATTATTAATTAAGGGCACACATATGACCCACTAGAATTTCTGAAACATTTCGTGAAATCCAGATTTAAATAGATATAATCAAAGCTAATATATTTCTTAGCGAAATGCATCAGAATTTACATTTTGAGTGTGGATATTATTTAACATAAATATCTGTATCCCAATTTATGTTCTTTTCTTCATCATTGTTTTAATTTTATAAACTTTTTTGTCAATCTACACTAAACGACAGCAGTGGCTCAATAACTTAACGTTGCTTCGCGTCAAAATCAACAAAGTGAAGCATTATTTGCCGCGGACAGTGTTTGGGAGGGTGAATACTTTATCTCCCTCGTTGCGTTGCTGCACCTCCTTGGATTGGAAACGTGACTATCTTAATATCTGACATCCAAAGTCCTTCCTTGTGGAGAGGAGGATTCTAGTTACCTGACAAAGGAAGAGGCACTTGGAGACGGGAGAGTATTGCAAACCCATGAATCTTCAAGTAAAGTTTGTGGGTTCGCATGCACTCATATGTATGTAACTGTCTACCGTCGAGACTACAGAGGCCTGTTTACTGAAGAAAATCGGTTGCATCCCATTTGGGGAGACTCTCAGAGTGTTTACAACTCGATGATCGTGCATTATTCATAAACGTTTGAGTAAGCAGATTTTTGTATGCAAGAAAGCACATTGATGTAATAATCACACAAATTTCATTGAAGGTGAGTGGGGGAAAATGTTTATAATTTATACTTTATCTTTTTAAAAATTACTTTGTTTAAATCTTGTACTAATTATCATAATTGCTAAGCCTTGCTGTCAAAAAGTAGATTATTGTACTTGATATACATTCCGGTATTAATTTACTGCATAATTACTTTGGCCATTATTAACTTCATAAATGCTAAGGATTTTATCTATTGAATTATTTTTTCATGTTAAGAAAGCAATATGAAGATAACGATAGTTTGAAAAAAAAAACCAGTTGTATTGAACAATTTTAATGTTTTGAAACTTAAAGTTTCAAAACATAAAATTTATTCATTTCATTATTATTTCTTAATTTGTGCATAATTATTATACATTATTCATTTCTTATAATTTGTGTATAGTTAATATATTGTATATTGCATCAAGTTTTTTCACCAATTAAATACTAATTAGTTTAGCAATAGTTGAAAAGATTTTACTATAAAAAATGTTTGGAAAGATGATTAGCTAATCACATATTATCGCAAAACTAGTGTAGTTTATTATAAGAATATATTTCAAATTATAATGTTTTGATGTGTTGAATTAGTTCATAGTCATAGGAATTAAACAAAGCTAAACTTAAAACTGAATAATTAAGTGATTCATTCCTAAATTTGAATCTGTGAGTAGAGCATTGTTTGTGAAGAGGTATCTGACAAGTCTCATTGATTATTTGATATTCATTAAGAAGTCTCATTGATTATTTGATATTCATTAAGAAGTCTCATTGATTATTTGATATTCATTAAGAAGGGAATATTTAATAACACAATTGATATTGTTTAATAATAAATTTTAATAATGCCATTGAGACTTTGGAATCATTCGATGGGAAACTTTATTATTGCATATGAACATATCATTATAATACCTTCAATTATGAAGTTTCAGAAATTACCAGGTACAAATGTAAAAGTATGAATGTCTAATAATATTTTTAAGAAATAGTTTCTTAAATTTAATGTAAATGTTGAAATTTATAGAAAGCTATGAAAAAATCTTCTGTAATGAAAGAATATATTAGAATTTTTACTGCTATTACTTCATAATTCAAAGAAAATACTGAAAAAGGATATTATAATATAGTTGAATTAAAATAAAAAGTTAATTTACATTTTAAGATAATTTTTAGGAAAACAAGTAATTTTCATTTATATCTTTTAAATTTATATTAATATTTTCCCAATATTTTTTCAGATGCCAAACTTTTGTTGTACAATGAAGCAAATAAAGCCCATGTATTTGGATTTCCAAAGGATGAACAGCTGAAACAGAAATGGATAAAGGCTATCCCTAGAAAGAATCTTAATGTAACTAAAAATACAAAGGTAAATTGTTATTCCCCTCTTTCATAACTCAGAAATATTTCCATTAACATTTCTTAACAAGAGATATCTAAGCTGTTTTTGTAGTGCTGCTATTGATTATTCATACCTACTAGTATTGGTTATATAGTACTATGTACGAACAATTATAACTTAATGTTATTTATTCACAAAAAAATTATTGACAAAGTAATAATATGATAAAGTTCCTTCTATATGTTTAGATATATAGACATATATTTATAGGTGTTTGGTTCAAACTCATTTTGATGCAAGGTTAGGTTTGTGCAAGAGATTTTGCTGAAGGAGATATGGAATTCACCCCATCCTTTTTTAATAAAGAAAGTGGCGAAAATTTAATTGCAAAATAAAAGAAACCTAGATTAAATGTGAAGGTGCAGTACCGTCAATATTTCCCAACTGCCCTTCATCATCTTCGTCTGCCACCCCTAAAAGTGTACGTAGTGATCCTGACGAAATAAAACGGTTGTTGGAGGAGGAGCACATTAATAGAGCCGTATTAAACAGTATTTCCAGCAAAGAAAGCTATGATAAACAATTCGGATTTATAAATTTTTCTGAGCATAAAAATTGCTTAAATATGAATGAAATTCCTTCTTACTGGAGTAAAATTGAAAAAGAAACAACATTGTATTTTAAATATTAATATATATTTAAATCTTAATTTTAATATTAATTTAAATATAATTTTAAATATTAATTTAAATAATACTGTTCCTGGTATTGCTTATGCTATAGTGGTTGATGATAAGCGAAATCTCACTATTTCTTATAAATCACAAAATATTTTAGAGTACAAGGAAGCAAAGTGACCGCTAAAATCTTTTAGCGGTCACTTTGCTTCCTTGTACTTTGTCGCTTATCATCAACCACTGTATCATAAGCAATACCAGGAACAGTATTATTTAAATTAATATTTAAAATTATATTTAAATTAATATTAAAAGTAATATTAATGAAATACTTAATATTTTGAATCAAAATCTGTAAGCAATAATAATGTAAATGATAATTTTGATATAGCTGTACAAATTTTACAAAACTTCATAAATCTTGAAGATAAATGTAAATTTTTAATTGAATTTCTTATTGAACACATCTTAATCTTTTAAAATTAGCACCTGTGAAATATCGTTATTCTTCTAGCATGCTAATTTTCACTTCTCTTTTATTTCAAATATCCCCCCAAGCTTATAAATTTATCAGAGATTCAAATAATTTGATATTGCCAAATCCAAATTTCAATGATAGAAGAAACTCCAATATTTGAACAACAAGATAAACATTTCCTTTAATATGAAAAACAGGTATTTTCTAAACTAAGTAGTAGACTATAATGTTTTTTTATTTTTAAATGTTGGACGAAATATACCTAAAACCTAATTTGGATTATAAAAATGAAAACTCTTCTGATAATACAAATTTAGCAACAAGTGCTCAAGTTTTCATGTTAAGCAGTATTTCTTCGTCTTTTGAAGATGTTATTCACATTTTCTTTTTAAATCGTATTACAGCTGATGAGTTATTTGCTTTAATTAAAAAACAGTATTTTGTTTAGAGGAAAGAAAAATTATAGGCATAGTGACTGATACTTTAAAATTATAGGCATAGTGACAGATAATAGTTTAATAAAACTTAATGATATATCAAATTTCAGTAACCCATCTAATTTTCAAGTTCAATATGAACATCCAGCAGATCCATCGAGGCCATTTTTTTATGTAATTGATTCAGTGCATCTTATGAAATCTGTAAGAAACAACTGGATCAATCAAAAATATGTTTTTGTTTATGTATTATCCTCCATTTGGAAATGAAAAAGTGTTTCAAACTGCTTCGTTCACTCTTTTACGAACGATATTGAGTCATCACAATTGTTAAAATTTGGCTTTGGTTTAACAAGAAAAGCTCTTTGGTTCTACAAATTTAGAGTGACAGAATGTTAACCTGGTTTTAAAAATTTTCAATAGCAATTTGATCCAGTGTGTGAAAGAATTAGGAAAAAAGCATAATCTTCTGCATTATAATGAAACAGCTAATTATATTGAAATATTTTGTAAGTGGTGGGATATAGCTAATGTTAAATCAATCTCTAAAGGGAAATTTAAGCAAAATCCCATGTGCGAACCAATTACAAATAAAACTGATGATGTCAGAAAAGAATTTTTACTTAAATTTATAAATTGGTTAGATAATTGGGAAAACATGAACGCAGATAATAACAAATTAACTTGAGAAACACATTCAGCTTTAACACATACTTCTCAGGCTTTTTTAAACATAATTGAATATTGTCCAATTAATTTAAATATGAATTATTTATTGCTAGGTAAAAATCAAACTGACAAACATGAATCTCGTTTCGGTCAATACAGAAGCATGTCCGGAGATCAATATCATATAAGGCAGCTTTATGAGATTTAAAATAAACTTGGCTTTTGTAAGTAAATAAAACTGGTGTGTCTCATAGAGTAAGCAGTTTTGATATAAATGTGCTTGAAAATCCTGTTTCTGATGAAAGGGAAATGTTACAGCAGGATTCTAATGAAATATTTCAGAAAATAGAAGTTAGAGATTCTGATATAGATGAAATAACCGACTCACTACCTCTCATAACATATTTAGCTGGATATTGTTCTTATATCATTCATAAGAGCATTAAATGTGTAGAGTGTCGTAAAAAATAACTGAAAAAACAATGAGTGTTGATGTATATTAAGATTGTAGTTTTATAAAAAAAATGGGATAGAGGTGGTTTACTTTATCCATCAGAATTTGTAACCAATATTGTGCTTCATATTTACACTGCAACATCAAATTTTATTTCTAAAAATTATGAGCATGAATTTTTAAAAGTTTTAAATTAACGTAACTTAATAATTAATGTAGTAAAAAGCCTTCTAGTTTCGAAAGACATGTGGGATTTCTTAGTTTGCCACTGTGCTATCTGTTTGAGGGAATAATAATTAAAATTATAAGGTCATCTATTAATATTCTTCTTAATAATTAGAAACTTAAAAATGATATTTATCAAGGAAAATCAAAAATAAACTAAAGAGAATCTAACAAGCCTGAAAGTAAATGGTAATAAAAAAACACTGACAACCAATAATTTAGATTCCAACTCCTCAAAAAATATTTAATTAAAATAAACCTTTCACAAATTGTTCATTGTAAATATAACAATACTATTTTTGTTTCATGTATTTAAGCTACATTTAATTTTAATAAAAAGGATATAATTTAAAAAGTCTATATACATAAGTTATTTTTAAAATTTTTTAATTCTTTTGTGTTTTGTAGTTGATGATGTATAAATTGATTCATGGGTAAATTTATTGGGAAAAATATAGCTGTAACAATTTAGATATCATTTAAAGAAAAATAATTTGGTATTAAAAAAAGGTATATATATTTTAAATATATATATATATTTTAAATTTTAATTTCCAAGCAAATGTTTTTGAAATAATTTAAAGTACAAAGACAGCAAAGTCTTTGTACTTTAGAATCATAATTGTTTTCTTTTATTACTCTGTTTAAAATTCTAATTTCCTAAAATTTTCTTTTTCATGTATCTCTTACGAATTTTTTATTAAAGTTTAATGCATGATGTGTTTTATGTGTAATGAATTTATTTCATTTTATGTATAAATTGTTTACAAAATAAAAATATTTCCGTGAAAATTTGTGAGTGTTCCTTTTCCATTTTATATATAATTATTGACAAAAATTTTTTTTTTGTTTTTGTTTTCCTTTAAAATTATTCTTTAAAAATGATGAAATTAATGTTTCAGATTGGAAAAATAAAAAATGTTTCTTTCACAATAGAAAAAAACCTGTATAAAGGGAAGACTTTTTGTATCAAATAAGTATTGGAAAATATAATTAATATTTAAAGAGTAATATACATTATTAGAAATAAGATATTATAATATAAAAAGTATTTGTGATATTACCCTTTTTTAATTACACACATTTAAGTAATAAAATTTTTAAATGTTTTTACACACAGTTTTAAAATCTTTAAAACCACAATTCAAATTTGTATTTTAATGAAATTATTTTGCATTTTAAATTTAATTTTTTAAATTAGAAAAAAAAATAAACTTTTCGTATAAAAAGGAATAGGAAAAAGATCAAAACATTTGAGATTTAAAAATTTTTAAATATTTCACAATAATAAAATGATTAAAAAATTTTCTAAATCCGCAGTAAATGAGCGTCGAAAGTAAGACTTGTGTATTTCCAAAACAGTTCTCTCCCTTCTTGTGATGCCTCATGATCCCAGTCAGCATTTCTTCTTATTCTGGAAGGTCACACGCTACAGTACGTCAACAATAAATTATACAAAAGGGAAGTTATTTTTTCCCTTCAAATTTTTACAATAATAAAATGCATGGTGTAATAAGTGCCGATGTATTTTTAAAACGTAATTGGAATGATACATTTAGTATAGATAATTATTCATCATATTTACTTTATTAATCAGAGTATATACAAAATATTACCCCTGGCACAACAGACGGCTGGTTGCGTTTTACATCATCAGTTGACACAGAGATCGCAGGTCCAGGAGGTCCGGGTGGGCCTGGTGGGCCCGGAGGCCCAATCAGACCTTTCATTGGAAAACCTACAATGAAATTCAATTTTAATTCGTAAGAGCAAAAACATCGTACTGTATATAACAGTACTTCTTTTTAAACTACCAGAAAAAATCTTTTATTATGTTAAAATTTATAAGAATGTATGACAAATATTTGTTTTTATACCAAAGTAACATTATTATATTTATTCTAAACATATCTATACTTTTTATTCACACAAGTTTAATGCCAACTATTATAAAGAAGTGTATTTTATGTAATAAAAGGAAGAAATTAAATATTCGTATTTGCGCGAAACAGATCGCACTTAAGATCATCATATCAAATTATTAAAATATGCGGTGGGTCGGTCTGTTAGCACTCATTATCGGAAGGCGGTGAGTTGAAGTCCTGACTAAACCGAAAGTCCATTTTATTCATTGAAGATGGCTGGGACACGTTAAATAAGTGTTATTAGCATTGTCTTCCAAGTGAAATGATACCTCTAGAGCAGGGATGTCGTACCAATGGCGCGAGTGGCACATTTGAAAATTTTGATGGCACGCACAAAAACAAAATTGTTTTTTTATAAATTATCTTTTTTTGACAGAAATTAATTAAAAATTATTAATCTACGCTAAATTTATAATTTATGATATAAATTTGCAGTACTAAAAACCTATCTTAGTATGTTAACTAAAACCGCCAAACTATACTTTTTATTATTAAAATATCGCATGAATTATCTCGAAGTACATGAAGATGCGCAATAGATAAAAACTTTTGCGTAGACTGAATCAAACGACGGACTGCACTGGTCATTTTCAATAAACCGTCATCTTTGAAACTTCAGTGATTTGTTAAAAAAAATATATATATATAACCATTTCTTGTAAATAAATAACGTGTTGATTTTAGGTAAACCTTTTTTTTTACGTCCTTATGTTGGCTTTTTTGAGCATAATAAGTCTTGCAGTCCAATAAAGAAATGAAGTATCTCCAGGAGTAGAGAGCGTCTTGAAATGTGAAGAAGTTCGGGCTTCCCGGAGGGCAGAATATTTCCAAAGATGCTCACCAATTGAATGCAAAATAATTTATTTATTTTATAACACAATACTAATAAAATATATATACATATTTGAATTTCTTATTATGGCTAGTACAATGAAGAAATCGAAATTATCCGAAACATGTAGTAGAAGGAAATATTAAGCTTGGTGGACCGATAGATTCGGTATGATTGAAAAGGACAGTAAAGAAATTTGTATTTAATGTTCTAAAACTGTAGTCTGTAGAACAATATCACGTGCCTCAAAAAATGAACATGCTTAAACTACTTCTTTAATGAAATACATTGAATTCAATCAAACACCACTACTGCTAGCTATCAAGTTTCAAAAGCTCAATACGCGAAACCTTTTAATGAAGGCGATTTTTTAAAGGATGCTTGGCTGCAATGTGCACCATACTTATTTGATGATTTCGAAAACAAAGAAAAAATTATCCCAAGAATTAAAGACATAGCTAAGAATACATTGAAAGAGAGAGAATTATGGGTATGGCGGAAAATGAAAATTTTCAAAAAATATTCATATAGTCTCGCGATTTTATATCAATTTGCCTTGACCGACGCAATAGGCTCTGCTTGCTTAGCAATTTTTGTACGTTATTTTGTTCAAAACAATATTAAAGAGGAATTGATAAGTTTATCAACATTAACATCAACAATAAAGGGATTTGACATTTGTAATGTGGTTATAGATGCATTGGAAAAAAGAGAAATATGTCCTTCTAAAATTGTGTCAATTAAAACTGACAGTGCCCTCAGCTTAACCGGTCGGGAAAATGGATTTATAAATTTATTTACAAAACGTATTGGACTCACAATTCTTAACTTTCATTCCATTATTCACCAACCAGTGTTATGGGTCAAAACAGGTTTAAACATTTTTGATAATATTTTGAGTTCCGTAACAAAATTAGTCCATTTTATACCTGCAAGAGCACTAATTAAAGAAAATTTCATAAATTGTTAAACAAGTAAACTCGTCGTTCAATAGCATACTTTTATACAATAATGTAAGCTGGTTAAGCCGTAAAAATGTTTTGCAAAGATTGTTTGGAGGAAATAAGATCATTTTAAAGAATAAGAACATTATTGACCAATATAATCAATTATGGGATGTAGAATGGCTAGCAAAGTTACATATTTTCACTGATTTATGTTCTCACTTAAATGAATTAAATATAAATCTACAAGGTGTTACTAAAACAGTTATTATAATTTTTCAATTAATGAAAGCGTTCGAAGGGATTCCTGATGCAGGAATTTTCTGCAAGATTTATGCAATTTAAAGAATTTGAAACACTTTAAAATTTATTTGATGCAATACCATTTGAAAAATTAAATTTAAAAGTCCTTGAATGGTTAAATTTCAAGAAATTAGAAATGAATTCAGTTGAATTTCAGTCAAGTAACATATGGAACCAAAACTTTCTTAATTTAAAAACTGATTTAGAAATTATTGAAAGTTATCAATTATGGGATAAAATAAATAAAATTGCAAAAGAGATGAAATTCTAACTACATGGGATTCAATTCCTGACACGTTTAATTGTTTAAAAATATTAGCAAAGACAATTTTATCAATATTTTCAGTGACGTGGGCACGTGAATCTCGATTAACAGAATTAAATTTTATAAAAGAATAAATATAGGAATAGAATGAGGGATGAGTCAAGCTCTGCATGCGTACTGTTGAAATTAAATAAATATGAACCAGATATTAAATGTTTATCATCTTGTTTACAGCAACAAAAATCACATTAAAACAACAATTTTTAATGTTATTTTGTTTTAGCATATTGCTTTTTGTAACTTTGATTAATAAAAAAATTGTTTTAAGAAAACTTACTTATATTTGTTGATTGAATTATACTTACGTATAGTTTCACCACGATAACATTTCGAATGAAATTTTATTGTGGTACGTTACCTATTAAAAAAGGAACTTTTCGGTCATCAAATTGCTACATGCAGAGCCAAGACTCATCTGAAAAGACGATATTATGCCCCTTTCGTTGGCTCCATATGTTTGCATACTAGATTCACCGTCTATCTTTATGCAGACCTCCCTTAATGACCTCCGGGAAGGTAGCATGCTCGGAATGTTCTAATAGCTTACAATGGCCTTCTGCTTTTCAATCTGCGACACACTATCGAGGGATTGCGATTCAAAATCAATATGTATTAGGTCTATCGGAAAGTTCTGCCCACTGTTGGATATTCTTAAAACCATGTTAGAGCAAGATCTTTTTTCTGAAAACATCGAAAATCGTAGGAAACTTAACTTAGCAAACTATTTTGGACCCTATTTGGAAGGAAGGATTGGTGTGGAAATTTTCAAGAGGGATGCTACGTGCATTATGTCAAAAAGATTTTGATAACCAAGTCAATATACGCCTATCTCTGCTTGTTCGGAACGAAATCGGGCCCTTTTTGAACCGGATGATAACTGGGGATGAAAAGTGGATTACCTACGAAAACATAAAGAAAAGAGTACATCGTGCAGAAAACTTATCCCTTCTAACTCTAAAACAAATTTCTCTCTGAATAGGGGAATGTTGTGTGACATTTGAGAACCAATACATTATGAGCATCAAAAATTGAACCAAAAGCTCCATTACAAAAATCATTGACCACAACAAGATAATTTAAAAGAAGTGGCTCAAGAAAAGAGCCCGGCGATGTTCCAAGAAAGAGAAGTCTCAGAAAGAGGTCAAGAAAAAAAACGTCAAAAAATTACAGAACTAAGCTGGAAAATTCTATCCCATACATCATATTCTCCTGACTTATCACTCTCCAAGTATCATGAATTTCTGTCCTTGCAAAGCATTCAAGAATAAAGAAGACATCAGATAAGCTCAATTTTTGGCCTCTAGAAATAATACACTTTCTAAAAATGGGATATAGAAATTGCCAACACGCTGACAGGAAGACATAAATAATGATAACAATTATATTGTTTAATAAAGTGTATTGACGTCACGAAAATTTTTTATTTAGTTTTACTCCGAAAATAGACAGAACTTATACCGGTATACATAATATCTTATGCCAGAATGCTTCGTATGCCAGTGCTATGACCAAGTCGAAAAATTCCTTTTTCAATGTGGACGGTCATTATCTATGAAAAGCTTTCCCAGGAGATGCAACGGATAATCAAATAGCTGTCAACAGCATTTGTCTATCAGATTATTGGTTAGGGCTATGATACTAGAGAAAGCAGCTATCTATTACATTAGTGTAAGTTTCCTATAGGAAATGTTATACACATGTTTAATTTTCATTCCTAAAATTGCAATTCATGCAATGGCTTCAATATGGAATTTGATTCAGGTTCAGAGTTTACCGTTCACTGAGATGCTTAAACTTCAATTAATAAATTGGCGATTTTGAAATTTTGTGTATTTCTTGGCGACATCCCCTTTATGAGATTTCACGCGTGGTAAAATTATTGGAAACGTCGTCCATCATCTGGAAAATGTCCTGTGAATTTACGCAGTAGACAGTAAAAAGTGGTTAAAAACAACTTTAAGAATGTCGTACCAAAGCAAAGAATGGCTCCTCTGAGTCATCATAGTTTCCTAATGCATTTTAGAAACATTTAAAACAAGCACAAACAAATGCAGGACTGAACACAAGAGACGAAAGTAAGATTTCACGACTTCTGCACACATACAAAATAAATTTATTAACAAAAAGCAATCAATAATGAATTCCGTTAATTACGACAATTGTCTTGTCTTAGGAACAGTAATTAGATCCTGACTTATAATTTAGGATATGGATTCTGAATCCTTTGCAAACTCAAGATGAGAATCAAACTCACGAACTGTTGAACCAAAGACCAGAGCACTAAGAATTCCCTTGTTCTTTATGTTCATAATTTATTTTATAGGTCTGCAAAAATACGTTACGAAATAAATCAATGGGAACATTAATTGTTATTGTTTAATAATCGCTCTTGGGTAACTTTTAGAATAGGATGAGTAGTACTGAACCCAATGACATGACAGCCCATATAAGGACCAAAGATGGACTCTGGGGTGTGAGCCATATGTCACGCATAAATGGTCAGGCTAACGCAAACTCCCCAGTGTTTAGCTCCCAAGCATGCTTGGCACTCAGTTTTATGGACCCACTGAAGGAATGAAAGGCTAAGTAGAGCATGTCCAGCCGGAGGATCACACTTCTCAACTGTACCTTAGGAGCTCAAATCTGAGCCTCATCAGGGAAATTACCTCATGTCATGGATTTTACAAGGGATCTCTCAAATCGCTGAATCAAATAATTAAAAATTAACTATTCAACTCAGTATAAGCTTCTCAGTTATAAATGTCAAAACACAGTAAAGTATTTCATTCTTTTGAATACATTCTCATATTTGTTTTTAATTTTTGAGATAATTGTGAAAAAAATTACCTTCTGATTTTAGCAGCGTTTTCAGGCCCTTTAACCCCATATTTCCTAGAAAAAAAATTAGAATTTTAGTTCCATTTTGCATAAAATACAAAGGTTTTAATTTCTTAAATTTAAACAGGAATTCTTAAGCAATAGCTTTGATTCAGTCTTCTGATCGCAACGTACAAGGAAAAATATGAACGTAACTTTCTGTAAAAAACTACCATTTGGAAAAAGAATGTTTACTACATTCAATTGTGCCAATATGTACCTTAGAAACACCAAAAAAAAAATAATAATAACTATTATTATTGTTATTTTTCTTTAAAAAATGTGAGAATGTAAAAAAAAGGTTGTATGATCGGAAAATGTTTCTCTGCCTCGTTATGTGCGATTAATTGTTAAAAAGCAGCAAGGATCTAAATTCTGGCGTCCTTGGTGTATGATGTATCTTGTTTTAAATTCCTGAATCTCAGAAAGTTTCACAAAGAGTTTCAAAAGGGACTAAAATTACAAATGCTGTAATCAAAATTTAGAAAGGAAATGTACTTTCAGAAGCCGAGATTTGATACAAATTTTATTCTAATACCTGTGGCCACTTTCGATATTACTCCACACAAAAATTGTGAAACTGAATAAGAAGTTCATTTACAGTTACAAAAAGTATTTTTTAAGCATAAAGAGGTTGCTTCTTTCGTTCTATTTAAGGTCATGGCTAAATCAACTTATTACAATTCTCATTGGTGTAAAATATTCATGACGTCAGATGACGTTTCACCTATACCTCACAAAATTAACTACGACATCATAGTGAGACGCTATAATGAATCCAGCTTGTCAACGAATTAGCTCCCTACATTCAAATCGCATTCTTCGAGAGATAGCAAACAGGGCGAAGTCCACCATCGATTGTATGAATGTCGTCGGCGATGAGGAGAAAAAATCATTCAGGATTTTTACCAATAATAAGGAAGTGTTTTTTAGATAAAATTTTTTCCGTTTGTAAAAGTTTTCAAAATCATGAAAATTACCCGTTGTTCTAAATAACTAATTTTCAGATCTTTAGCAATACTACTTCCAAAATTTCCTAAAATTGTTATGTTTTCTAATTTGTGACTTTGAATGAACAAAATTTCCTTGAATGGCTCTCCAGCTTTCCAGATTTCCTTGTGTCCTTTCACGTTCTCATGGTTGAAAGCTTCTCTAATTCTCTTTTCTCGTTGATTCGATGAACATTTGATGCGTAAAACATTGGTTGTCACGAGTATCCGAAACCATTAATCCAGAAAAACTATCGAATTTCTTTGAGACTTTAAAGATTGTCGAATTAATTGGGACATGACACCCCTATCGATTAACGACTCTATGGCTTCAACTCGTTGGAACAAAAATTAAAAATGTGTAAGTTCATATTGCTAATAGAACAATTTCGTATATGAAGATCAAACCATCAACTTAAGAAGCCGTTTTCCATTGATTAAAGCAAGCAGCATTTTGACGATAAAACAGAAGAAAAAGCAAAATGAAGAAGATAAGACAAAATACCCATTTTATGGTTAGTTTTAAATCGGCAAGGATGATTTGAATCTTTAACCATAAAGTGGTTGTTTCTTTCGATCCAATTGAGATCATAGCTGCACTTATAACTCTCCTGGGTTTAAAATATCCATGACATCAAATAACGTTATATCTACGTCACAAATAAATAATTACAACATCGTATAATCAGCGTCGTAAACTCCACTTATTGACGAATTTTCTCCCTGCCTTAAAATCACGTTCTTTGAGTGGCAGCAAACGATTAAAAACATTGGTTTGAGAAGCTGTTTCCCATTGATTCAACCCAAAGACAAGTTGACAACAGAACAGAAAAAAAGCAAAGTGGAAAAGACGAGACAAAACATACATTTTAAGGTAGTTTAAATAGACAAGGACGATTTAAATTTTTTACTTTTTCTCCAGATTTTAGAAGCATTTAGTAGAGTTATTTTGAAAAAAATATCCAGACAAAATTTTAATGAAATATGATATTAATACTCAATAATTTTTAAAAAATTATAAATAAAAAATTATTAAAGTAATATTTAATATATAACAAAAAATTATTGCTGAATCGCATTAAATTAAAAGATTTTTGTCGTAAATATGTTTATTTCATTAAATATGATTAAATGGTTTCTTCATCTCTTTCAAGGTCTTACGATCCGGGCCATAATTTAAAAAAATTCAATTTCAACTCATGAAGCGTTATCTAAAATCTGTCCTCAGGATAATTTAAATTAATTACAATTGTGAAGACCTCACAATTCTGTACTTAAAATTCCTCTTGTGTATTCTCAAGCTTTCTCATCGTATTTTAATGTGTTTTATCAGATTGAACTGGGATCTCCCGCTGTATAGTTGAATATATCTTAGATAAATCTAAAGCATTAAAATAATGTGCAATCTACCTAAAAGAGTGATTTAAGAGATTTTATAAACATAATTTTTGCTAATTAACACTCTCTTACATTGGTTTCATTAACTGAGAAATTAATTATTTTCTTCTTTAGCAGTGTAAATGTGTTGAATTTCAAAATATTAAATTTTTGATTATGTCTAATTTTTGTAATAGAAGATTTTAATGGAACATTCATGAATATTGTGAGCTATAAATACAAAATTATAGTACAGTTTATATGTTGTCATAAAAATGTAAGTCAACAAGAGGTAATTAATAACATTAGCTAATATATTATCGATACACACTCTCTTCCTAAATATAAGCAGGAAGATGTAAAATATAAAAAAAATCAACAAATACTGCTTTGATTGAACACAAAATTCCGCAGGAAAGTAGTATCTATCTATCTATATATATATATATATATATATATATATATATATATATATATATATATATATATATATATATATATATATATATATAACATAAGAGGAAATCAATAATTATGTACAGAAATGGAAACAATATTAAATTTTTGTTAAGTTATCAGATAATGGACATACTGGAGATTTAAACAGAATTTTGTATAAAGTGAAAATAAACAGCATGAAATGAAAAAAAAAACATTAATAGGGGATGTGATCCCCCTCATATGTATACAAAGTTTACACCTTGTGACCATGCTTTCAATTAGGGGGTAAACCACCGCAGAATTAAGCAACAGCCATTCTTCTTGTACAACAGTTTCCAACCAAATAAGCGAGACTGGAGTTGGGAAATGTGAAGATACAGCTCGGCCGAGAGCATTCCAAAGATTTTCAATGGGATTAATGTCGGAAGAATATGCTGGCCCCTCCACATGCGCAATCCCTTCGCACTCCGGGTAGTCATCGGCGATGTTAACTCTATAGGGGCGTGCGTTAGCATCCATTAAAACAAAACTAGGGCCAAATGATGCAGCGTACAATCTCACAGTGGGTTCTAGGACTTTATTTCAATACCGGACAGTCGTCACAGAACCCCGTTTAAAGATGTGCAGGTCGGTTCGGGACTGATTGCGTGTTCCTTGCTCACACCATATCCTTATACTCTTGTCATCTGGCTCCAGAACAAATCTTGACTCATCAGTAAACATGACATTTCCCTAGTCAGATACAGTTCAATTGACATGTTCCCGGCACCAATTTAATCGTGCCCCTCTTGATTGGACGGATAGATAAACAAAAACTCGAGGTACCCGGGTGTACCATTCACTCATGTAATCTTCGGCGTACAGTGGCTGCAGATATCACCTTACTAATAGGCGCTGTAACCATAAATGTCACACGTGTGGAGATCGCTCTGCGATTCCGCTTGTCTGAAATCACAATATATCGACTTTCCACGGAGTTTGTAACCCTTGGGCGACCGGCTACGGGCCTTCGGATAACTGTTTCTGTGGTTTGGAATTGTTCCCATAAACATGAAATTACAAAATGAGGAACGTCAAAGAAAAGAGCAATATCTGAGATCGACTGTCCTGCTTCAATGCTCCCCACAACACGCCAAAACTCAGAAACTTCAGGAAGTCATAGAAACACGTATGTTTTGATAACAAATTGTACGAAAGTTTTAAACACCTCTCTATCAAGAGTTACAATCAACTTCTGTAACCCTTCATAAAGCTGGTATCTTATAAGACCACCCTTTTTGTATATTTCTTGACATGAACGTACGATTGGCTGTTACCTAACATATTTGCATACTTCCATCTACCACTGCAGTGATTTGCATCCTCTTCAATTCTGATTGACTACCGAAAATTAGCATTTCCCTCTCCGTGCTTAAATTTTGGATATGAGTGTATTAACAGTAAATATTAATTACAGCTGGAACGAATCTGAAATCTGAATAAAACGGGGATTGACTAGCGCATTTTTTGTAGAAAAGTGTGAGTGTAGATGTATGTTTGAGAAAAATTGTGAGATGATTGGAGGTACTGGTAAAATCGTGGAAATTTATCAGAGTATGTTTGTCAAGACAAAACTTAACAGAAATACAGACGATTGAATGGTAAATAGGTGTTTCGTGGCATTGGAATAGAGGGTAGCAGATGTTGTTTGTATGCTTTCTATACGTTCCATCAGACTTTTTAAGACCCACAAAAACTGAATGCATAAACAGAAATTTTTTTACCACAAGTCTATACTCATGTGCAATTTAAATTTTTTTTCTCTTCATTTCAGTATGCGAATGATTAATATTGATACATCGAGGATTACTCGATGCATGATTCTTCTTGTATATATGTATGATTCTTCTTGTTTATTTCACAAGAAGAATCATAACTAGTGCTTATTTTCACATAACTAGTGTTACTTTGTCTCAGCCTCAAGCAACAACAACGAAACATGAAAACTATATAAAAACTATATAGAAGAAAAAGAACATTTCAATGACTTTGGTTTTTTTCCATCTTAATTTATTTTTTATTTATTCATTCATTTTGTGTGCATTGCTTAGGTATACTTGATGAAACGTTTGATATATATGCAGGCATGTTTCTAATTTTAACAAAACAAGTGTCGCCTTTGACTAAGATTGTGAATTGATTATTGTTTTGAGAAGTTGGTCATCGAGATTCGATAATTGATTCATCGTCATCGATTTCATAACATATGACTGTGATTTCATAACGTAATCATATGCTACGAAATTGATATAAGCACTGACTGATGTTTTTTTTCTTGTGTCCGGCTGCTATTAGGCCTTTGTCCTAATCAGCTCTACAGTGGGCGAAGTCATGACATCTTATGTATGGGGCACCCAGTGGGTGTGCCATCTTCCATTCGGAAGTGAAAGGATATAAAAAGACAAAACGTAAAGAGAGAAAGAAACATCCATGCTCGAACCAAGTTGAGACCTACTGCTTCGAAGTTAGATACGCTAACCTCTCCAGTAGAGATATATGACTCTTTATTTAATATATGTGTGTATGTGTGTGTTGTGTGAGGTATTTATGGAGAAATTTTAACAATGATTCAAATCATCAAAGTAATAATAACCACTAAGCTTTCCATACTTTGCATTCACTGGGAATATAATGTACTTTTCATAAATCCACATGCACAAGTTTTAGAAATACCGATGTCTAAACAGTAAATTATATATTAAATTCTCACAAGAAAGTATATTTCATCAAACTTATTTATTATTCATATGTATTCTTTGCGAATAAGAACTAATCAAATTATGACTAACTGCTTAAAATAAATTCCGAAACACTACAAGCTTCAGGTTCAAGGAAGCTATTTGTTTCAATTGTTGAAATGAAGACCTGAGCACAAAGCATACCGAGTTTAGAGCAATACTGTGAGTGTGCATATCTTAGAGGTTTTGAGCAACGCCTCTTCCTTTGTTATATTGTTTTCAAGGTATTTTCAAGAATTCCTCATGTGAAGCTCTAATAACATGGATTTATGTATATTTCACGTATTTCATATTTTTTCTAGAAAATGCATAGAAAATTGTTCTTCTGGAAAGGATTCAATTGGAATACTGAATGAATTTTCTTTCCTGATAATTTACTTACTTGTGCAGAACGGATCGTAATATACATAACCAGATTCATCAGATTTAACTTCTGAAGGATTTTCTCTCTTTATGAAGTGATTGAAATCCTCTTAGAGGAAAGAAACTGAAATGTAAATCGATCTACAATGATGAAAATATTAAACTGAATTTATGAATAATTTCAGATCTAAATGTTATAAAGGAATCAAAGTTTTAATTTTCGTTTTCAGGCTATTGTCAGCAATGAAAGGCAATTTTTATTTAGTTTAAATTTCATGAATTTTCACGTAATTTAGAATTTTTAAGTAGTTTAGAAATTCATCAGTTATCTGTTTGATGTGCAAAGAAATAATGTCTCGTATCACAATTTCAGTTGTCCTATCTTTTTATACTAAAATCTCCATAATTTCCAACTTTTACATAGGATAAGTAAGATTATTAAAAATCATTGCGCTAAAAAACCCTATTTCTGTTTTCTCATAGGTATTGTCACACAAAATGTAAATAGTGTATATATTTATAAGAATTTCTCTTTAATTAATTATTACATTGTGTTGTTATCGTTAAATTTGTGAAATTATTACCAAACAATGATTATTTCATGAACAGACATAAATGTTTTCATGGTTGCGAAATAAGTCTGGGAAACATACGACAATTTGGCATTATTTTTGGTGACTTAGCGACATTTAAATAAATACATAAGTCAAACTTCTTGAAGTTTTTCGTCGGTAGGGCCAATAAGAACCGATAGCCATTCTTTTTATTGTGGTTAATACGTGATAAGATAACAAGCAGTTGGAGTACACGCTTCTTTAATTTATCTCCAATTGAGCATGTAAAAATGTAAAGAATTACATTTTTACACACATGTTTATAAATTAAGTATAATGCTCAGGCAAAGAAAGAGGCAGAAGTAAAACAAATGTGACTTATTTGTAAAGTCTATTTATTAAACAAAAGATAAGGACAAAAAAGATGCAGTGTATTTGACAACATTAATAAAAAAATTGCGATTTTTACTCCCTAGAGAAAATTTAAAAAAAAAACAATTTCGATCTGATCGTGGGGAACATTACACTACTCATCAAGTCATTCTCTGAAGTTACGGTAGACATGTGGGAAGAGATTGACGGGCTGCAGTTCGTCAACCAAGGATGTTGGATTGGATTCATGTTGGAATCTACAAGGATATTGGATTCTACACATGTTCTATTCGATTCAAGTATGGTAAATATGCTTGGCCAGTCCATACGGGTGATATCCTCCGATTGAAGGCATTTGTCTACAATGTTTGAATGGTGAGGACGGGGGTTGTCATCCAAAAACAGAAATTCTGCATCCATGGCGCCACGAAAAAAGCGTACGTCTTGTTCCTGAATGACATCCCGATAGATGTGACATGACATGGTTACATCCTGAACATGCTGGCTAGTTCTAGACCTCAGAATAATTCTTCCCTAATGAGTAATCCTGCTCCATCGTAACGGTGTTGTTCCATGGTGTTCTCTTGGTGGTAACAGGTACCTGCCCCTCTCCATATGAAAGTCCGGCGAGAATCAGATTGAAGCTAAACCTGGACTCAATGAAAAACATAACACAAGACCACTTTTGCGGTGTCAACTATTCATGCTCTCTACTCCAGGCTAACCGCAGGCGACAGTGAGTTGCGGTAAGTGGAACACATCTGACAGGCCTACGAGCATATAGACCAATGTGGCCTAAGCGTCCTGAAGAGAGCTGACGAAACAGGTCTGATGCTGTGATCCGTCTGTTTCTTTTGGAAGGAAAGACGAAATACCGGTCCTCAATCGGTATTGTAACTCGGGGGCGACCTGTGCTGTAACGTCTATTCAGATTACCATCATCATGGAACCGTTGCCAAAGCCAGGAGATGACACTCTGAACGATTCCAATCTTCGGATACTTCCAGCTGTCCACATTCCAGACGGCCGATAATTCTACTACGTAAAACATCATCCAAATGCTTCCTTTGTGCCATAACTATGCGGTTGTTGCACTGAAAGGCTTTTAAAGTGCTTGTGAACAATTTTACTTCGTTGCAAGCATTCCTTATATACCCCTCTGTTACACTCTCGTCATTGTGATGTACTATTGGCGCCATCTGGTGGTTTCTGATAATTTGCATATTATTCTTTAAGATGTGTTTGATAATTCTACATGTAAAATTTTTATTTTAGAGTTTAATTTCTGCGTGGTTCTGAATTATCCTTACGTTATGTACATGAGTGTCTATGCTTAGAATGTTTTTATTGAATGTGTCTGGATAAAGCATTCCTACTAAGTCATAAAAAATAGATCAATAAAGTATACGTATAAAATTCAATATCTAACCAATTTAACTCTAGCATATATTGAAGAGTCCTAAATTACTTGAACAAGGAAAGTAGCTTTAACACTAAAATAGTCCCTACACATCAATAACCTTAACTTACTCATATTACATTTTTTAAAAATTATCTGCTGATAATATTCTGTAAGTTTCAGAATTGGGTGTTTTTTTTCCATCTTAGTTTTCCACAGTGATATCAGCGTAATTGCTTGGAAAAGGTTTAAGTCATGAATTATACGTATACAGAGATGCAAGCACGCCCCGGACGTAGCATAATGTTAACGTGTTTGGAATACTCGCACATCACCAAAAGCATAGTCATTCTGAGCCACAGTAAGGTGATGAAGATACACCTGAGCTGGCACCCTGTACATCAGCGGAAGAACTTTCGTTGTAACAAATTAACGTGGGTAAAAGCTCCAGGAAATCTTTGAAGGAAAATGTGGTCACCCTTCCAATTACTGACCAAGATGTTTCACTTTACTGATCTTAAGGGCAAGTGGCGTAAAGATTCTGAGCCATTGATTCTCACTATTAATAACAGAAGACAAACTAAAGAATCATAACGAAAAGGACATTCAGTGACGATGAACGTTGCTTAAGAAAAAGTAAGGAATATAAACGCAAGGAACTAAACATAAATCATATTTAAGGGACAATCTAATATTGATTTGATAGAAGACCGTGGTACAGGATTAGCATGACGTATTCAGAGCGGGATGTTCGTTTTAACTGTAACAGGAGGGGACGAGTATTACGTTTTTCTTTCCAGAATGCCAGGAAAAGAGTTTTCGGCCTTTACGATATACAAAGAGAATTGTCTTTCTAAGAAAATTCTTTCCCCAAAAATTCAGTAGACGCTGCTGTAACTTACCATTAAATGGATACAGCATTAGGACAGTCGGTTACACGGTGTAAAAATGGTAATATTTTATTAGTCGCATAATATTTCTGATAGTTATGGTATAAAAAAATCGGTGAAAAAGTATGTTATGAACAGGGCGATAGAATCCAAAATCTTTTCGCCGTTTAAAATCGTAAAATGGTTCAAGGGCAAACTGTGGTGCAAGGATTAAAGCTCCTTCATAATTAGGAGTCAAAGGTGAGAGTGAACAACGATTTCACTGGATTGCTCATAAATTCAAGTAACCCAGCAAAATATTTCAGGATTAAAACACTGAAAGCGAGAAAAATTCTTATATATACGTTCATTACCACACCATAAATCCCTACCTCGCACCTCGGTGAAAGCTGCAGTTGTTACACACGCGAGTTTTCCCTCCTTCTGAGGGAAATCCCATCAGACAAGCTGAGGAGTAATTTAAGAAAAAATTGGTCCTTATTACCAGATTTAAAATGAATTCTTATTAACTATCTGCAAACGTAGTTTGTCAAATCAGGATAAAAGTAATATTTTTTAATTAGTTCATGGCTTAGATCAACTAATTCATTTTCTAACCTTCATGGAAATTTTATATAAAATGAAACACACACGTTTGTTAATTATAGACTGGGGTTGAATGAAATTCCTTATTTTTGGGTGAACTTCAGGATTTTATTTAACATATTTCAGGTTCCTATTGTGCAAATAGTTTTAAAACTGTGTTCGGCCGATCTTTAGCATCTTGGTGAGGCTACAATCGACCACATAGCAGTCAACTCGGATCAATTCTCTGATTGTATCAAGATCTTTGACAAAACCAAGATTTTCAGGATTTTTCAAAACCACAATAACACATAATTAGTTGTTACATTAATGCGACCGTATGTGACATTCACAATTTTAACCGCCTGGCTCACATTTTCTCCATTATCAAACAAAAACTACAAAATGTACCGAATATTTTATATGAATTCCATTTTAATAATCCTGTATCTCACAACTGAATGCACTAATCAAAAAACCTCAAAAAAAAAATATGTAACGCGAAATGACACCTATTTAACGACCATAAAGCTGATATTGTTTAACAACATAAGACATCAGTCACTACAGCCATCTATCGAAAAATAATGGATTTATTTTTCTCCAGCCTAATATTATAATAAGTAACTTAAAAAATAAAATGAAGCTACATAAATAAAATCCTTAATCTGTTTGCCTACCGAGTTTTCGCCCCGATGAATTGAGGACGGTTACAGTTATTGGAATTCAAATTATATAAATTTATTTACCTCTGCTTAACTTAAAACATAGGCTATATTTTACTTAGAAATTTTCGTTATAATATTTGAAACTGATTTGAACTTCTTGTAAAGTTGCTTATGCTTGCAGTATGATTCCTTTTAACAATGCAACATTTCACACCGGAACTCCTCCCGCTTCAAGGAGGAATCAAGTACTTCCTTTCCTACCTTGAAGTTGATCTCATAGAATTATAAGTAAACGAAGAAAACAGATGAAAATTTTTGAGACGATGGATCTCTTTTTTTAACATTCCTACAGTGTAATAACCATTGAGGGAAATTAACAATATTTAATAAAATAATAATAATTAACAATATTTAATACATTTTTTCGATTAAAAAATATTATTTTTACTCTCTTCAACGAATGTGTGATTTCTCCTTTCCCAGTACATCTCAAAACAGGCGATAAAGGTAAAGGAAATTTCAAGAGTGTTTCCTTTTTGAAAAGAAATAAGGCCTTAAAATTTATTTTTTAAATTGCTTTCATAGCCAATAACTCTTAAAGTTCTAGTGGACTCAACAATTCTATGAGAAAAACTGCGAGGATGATGTGTAAAATTTTATATACTTTTATATTGGAATGCTTTCCAGACACGAAATAACGATATTTCGCAGGAAAAAGCAAACCCTGAACATATATAGAAAATTTTTAATGTCCCCTGTTTTCATTTCATGGGACAAATGCAATTTTTGTTTTGTATATATTACAGTTAGATTTGTGAATTGTACATTTGGCATTTTTAATTATTTATTTTGGGCAGGAGATGATTTTTATAGGGATTTATCCTTTAAAGTAAATTCGAAATCTTTCATATTCTTATGCCACTGATCTAGAAATCGAATTTAAGAACGTTAGGTAGAAATCAAAACTAAAAGTGCTTGAAAGCAACAGCGTTATGTATTTAGCTACCAGTTCAGTCAACACATTTAATTTAAATATATGTAAAGGTCATCGACTATGAGTGACTAATATCTTTTATTATTTGTTGCTGTTTATTTAACTGAGTTTAAAAGTATCAATTTATTAACAAAATAATTTTTTTAAAGAAAAACTCCTTCCAAAATACAAAATAATTTAAAGTAGAATGCTGTTTCTGGTGCTGCCATCTGTTGCTAATGGCAGAAACTAAGTGTCAATAAGGATGAAAGTAATTATTAAGAGTAATTTTATCCATTAATTCTTTTTGCGGATTGCAAATACTGAAAAATTTTTCATATTTTTAAAAACTGCAAAAGAATTTTACATAGGATAATTGAATTCTGTCTTATGATAAAACGAAGCACATTTATATTATTATTATTTATTTATTTATTTTTTTTTTGACATTTATGCGATTTGTCACCTTTAAAGAAAAAAACTTGTAAAATAATTTTCTATAGTACTAATTTTCTAAAATTATTAATTACGTTGCTTCAACAAAATAGTATAAGAACTTTGAAAAATAAAGAAAACTATTTGATATTTATAACCACGTCTCATTTTTTCACGTTTACACATCAATAATTTCATTCAATAATACAAAATTAAATAAATCAATTTTAATTAATTAAGAGTCATCACACAGCCAGTACTTTTGTTTTTAAATAATAAACTCAAAATGTTATCTTGAATTCAAATGCATAAAATTTTCCAACAAATCTTAATTTTTATTTTTTATTTTTTCTTCATAAAATTTAATTATGGAGATCAAAAATGCAAACATTTTCGGAAGGGTGTTACTTATTTTTTTGTCCCAAAGTATCTATTTCGTTTCAGTTATAAGCGAAAATAAATGCATCAAATTTTTAATTATATTAAAAATTATACATTTTCATTCTAAATGTATGAGTTAAGAAAACAATTGTTTATGTTTATTTCCCTCATTTTTATAAATATAATTTTTTTTCATTTTTTTGCATGCTCTATTTTTGATGTACTTCGCTAAACAAATGTTAATCATTTTAGTAGAAACTATCAAAAATGAAATTAATTAACAAAAACGAATAAAAAATAAATTAATAAAATTAATGAAACAATTTTTACATTTTTAATTATACATGGATTTAAATTTTTAATTATTAAGAATACATACAAATAAAATTTTATACCTAGAAATCATATTTAACTCTACACTCCTATATTAAAATTTATATTATGAAAAATCTATCACGAAATAAAATTATAGGAAGCGATGTACTTATCGTAGTGCATTGGCCGATCACAACCCGGCACTATTGGGAAAAAAAGCTCTAAAAAACAACAAAATTTTAGAAAATTTCAATTTTATTTTGGTTGAAATTATTTGAATCAATTTTATTTTGGTTGATTTCATTTGGAGATATATGTTTTAAATTTCATAATTATTGTGTCATATCTAGAAATAAAACGCGAAACATGGGTGAATCAAAGTTGGAAGAAGCAAGTGGTTTTCGTTGTAAAACGAAAGCGTGGGAACAGGTGGATGAGATTGTCTTTAACGAAAATTTTCTTAATTTTGTATTTCCATATTATTTATAAATTTTCATAATTTAGTTTATTTAAAAACTTAAAAACTGTGCTCTTTTATTCTTGTTATCGATTACAAAGTTAAACACACACACACACGAATATATATATATATATATATATATATATATATATATATATATATATATATATATATATATATATATATATATATATATATATATATATATATATATGCACTCATGTCCATAAATTCAGGAAAATTCAGAATTACACAAATTAAAATCTAAAATAAAAATTTTACATGTCGATTCTCAGAAATGTCATATGCATCTTGAAGAGCAATATGCAAATTACAAGAAACCACTAGATGGCGCCGATAGTACGTCACAATGACGAGATTGTAAGAGAAGGGTATGTAAGGAATGTTTTGCAAAAAAGTAAAATTGTTGACAAGCACTTTAAAAGCCTTTCAGTGCAATAACCGCATAGTTATGGCGCAAAGGATAGTTATGTGAGTAGACGTTACAGCACAGGTTATCCCAAGTTACTACAGCGAATGAGTACCAGCATTAGGCAGTTACTGCCAAAAGAAACAAACAGAGCACAGCATCAGACTTGCCTCGTCAGCTCTTTTTAGCTATCGGTGTGACAGTTTATAGGCAGTTCATGTACAGACGCTTAGGCCACATTGGTCTATATGCTCGTAAGGCCTATAAGATGTGTTCCACTTACCGCAATTCACTGTCGCCTGCGATTAGCTTGAAGTAGGGAGTATGCATTGTGGACACCACAAAAGTGGTCTTGTGTGATGTTTTCCAACGAGTCCAGGTTTAGCTTTCAGTCTGATTCTCACCGGTCTTTCATATGGAGAAGGCCAGGTACCCGTTATCACCAAGAGAATACGACTGAAAGAGACCGTTACGGTGGTTCAGGATTGCTTGTTTAGGGAGGAATTTTCTGAGATCCAGAACTAGCCAGCATGTTTAGAATGTAAACATGACATATCACATCTATCGGGATGTCATTCAGGAACAAGACGTACGCTTTTTTCGTGGCGCCATGGATGCAGAATTTCTGTTTATGAATGACAGCACCAGTCCTCACCGTTCAAACATTGTAGACAAATGCCTTCAATCAGAGGATATCACCCGTATGGACTGGCCAAGCATATTTACCATACTTGAATCGAATAGAACATGTGTAGAATCCAATATCCTTGTAGAATCCAACATGAATCCAATCCAACATCCTTGGTTGACGAACTGCAGCCTGTCAATCCCCTCCCACATGTCTACCGTAACTTTAGAGAATGACTTGATGAGTGTTGTAATATTCCCCAAGATCAGATCGATAATTTGATACTCAGTATGCATGGACGATGTAATCCCTGTATTGCATCCTCTGGGGAGCATACTGTGGTTTAGACGTCATACCAACCATGTTATATTGGTCTCTGTAAATAAGTTCTTTTTTTAAATTTGTTCCACGGAGTAAAATTCACAATTTTTATTAATGATGTCAAACATATAGCATCCTTTTTGCTCTTTACTTTTTGTTTTATAAATATACTTTACAAATAAATAAGTCACATTTGTTTTGCTTGTTTCTTTCTTCGCCTGAATTTGCATTATCCTTAATTTATGGACAAGAGTATATAAATAAAGTTTTGAACTTTGACAAGATTTGTGGGGTGCTCTATCGTTATTTTGTGCATCAGTATATTACAAAAATATTTTATAATAATTTTTTCTGTTAAAATTTATGAAATATGATATTGGTCAATTACATTTTTATGCTTTGAAGATGTTTTTCATTTTAAAGTTAGTTGAAAAATTATTTCCATTTATGTTTATATACCTTGACTTAGCTGTCAATAATTCACGGATATTTCAAAAAGGTATGAGCTCGCATGAGATGTATATTATATTAATATGGATTTATAATTTATAAAAATATGAGACTGGATATTTATCATCGTAATTTTTGTCAGCTAATTAAGCTGTACCTCAAGTCCTCCTGTTGAAGAGCTTCCAGATTATTAGCTTCTGTAGTCTTGGTTCATATGAGTGATCAGTTTTCCAACGGTAGCACGCCTATTCTACCGAACGTATTTCCGCAGATATCGTTCACATCTGTTATCTATGACCCGGGGGGGCCCACATTTGCTACATCAATGATGTTGGAAAGTCCCATTTTGCCATGCATGATGTACTTTTACTATGATACCGCGTGAAATGTTCACAAACTTAGCCATTTCGGAAACACTTCTTCCCTTGACACAAAAGGTTATGAACGTGTCCTTTTGGACGTCACGTAAATGGCCCCGTTTTTGCAATACGTTAACGATTGAAATGTTTTCCGTAGCCTCACACATCCTTTATATACGCTCAACTGCACTGTGATGCCACCTGCCTTCTCTGATTATCTATTTAACATCGACGTCTAAAGAACTTGGTTGTCAAATTAATGTGATTGTACAGTGTATATGGCAACATAGTCGACAACTAATTAGTTGATTCCGAGTAGTGCTAATTTTTAAAGATTTATTTCCAAAATTTCATGGCATTCAGACCGTTAGTTTAGAGGTTACTGTCGTTTTAGTGACCTTAATGTTATAATTTTTAAGATAATTGGTAGAAAAGAATTTCGTGTGTTGATTAAACACACTGGTTAAATTTTATGAATTGCTTCCCACTAATCGTACTCTCCAAATTTGGCTTCCGGCGAGAACTGGCTTCGTTACAGAAATGAAAAAGAATTCCAGGGAAACAAATTTGGTTCAAATGAGGAAGTGACTGCTCATTTTAAATAAAAGGCATCGAAAATTTAGGGAAGCATTAGAATGAGGAAGCATCTCTTTTGAAGGAAAGCATGTTGATGAACAAAGTAGAATTTCTAAAAAATAAATGCAATTTTCTTAGTTAGACGAGAGATTCATTGAATAATGAGTCATTACGGTTTTAATGCATTTTAAATGCATATTATAAAATAAATCATGTACAGAATTTTTTTGTTATATGTATATATATTAAACTTTTTTTAACTATACATTTTATAACTACATTAGAAATCTTATGATAATGCTAAATGATGCAAGAGAGCAGAAATTTTTCATAAGAATTTTTTGAAACGTTATGAATTTACCATGCTTACATTCATTTTTATATCCATAATATCAATTTTATGAATGTTAACTTTTTATGCATGTTTCTATCATCATTTCAATGCATGAAATTTTTGCATGCAGAATTTTTAAGAAACTGAAGAATACTTACTTGAAGAATTGTGGAATTCAAAAGTATATAGTCTACTTGAATACCAAAATTTTGAATAACATATGTTTAAAACTTTAAAACATTCTAACTGCAATGAGTAATTTTCAACATTCGTAATTAATCGGTTTGAAATATTTTTATATTTAATAGAAAAATAAACTAATTAGTTAGTTAGAGACTGATAATGGAACAATGACGCCAGAAACTTAACATAGTGATTTTATCATAATTATAATACCACATTCCATAATGTGTAAGAATCGAAAAATACGATTATTAAGTTTTTTAAGAACGTTTTATTTTACCTTTTCGTCCATTTCCTTGAGTTACATTTCCCCAGGCAAATGATCCCATTGTGGGTATAGAAGGACCTGGAAGCCCAGGTGGACCTGGCGGACCTGGCAGTCCTTTACCTGGAGGACCCTAAAAATGTAAATAATATATAGAATATTCCATAAAAATGTATTGTGTTTATGAAACATAAATTAATTTCAGAACAGTACATAAGATACCACTAGTGTTAAGCTATCAAAACATGCTAAAAGAACGATATAGTTTTTTTAAAGATTCCGCGACATTTAGATAAATTGAAAATTGTAATGTATAAATAGTTTCTGTAAGTTAATCAAATTTGAAATCAAAACATAATTCAGGTCCATGCAAACTTCATTGCGAAACACACATTTGAGATTAACATGTTAAGTTATTAGTTTCATATTTGTATGCATTTATTTTAGTTTTGTTTGACTAGCATTAGTTCAGCTTTTCCAACTTAATTACTTTATAAGGACTTGCTTTTGTTTGTTTCGAAAGTGTTAATTAAACTCATTTGATTGATTGAGTAGATCATCTTATGAAGCTTTATTATATAATTTGTTGCGATAATGTTAATAAGGCATGGATTTTTATGAACTTTCTTTTAAGAGGATCCGAAATAAATTTTCTTAATTTTTGTCAAGATTCCTTTAATATATTTGTTGCTATCTTGTGCCAGCTAGGCTGGCAACATGGGATGCGCAGCTCCACTTTTCGAATGGAACCGTAATTTGATGTGCTTTCCGAACTCCCTCAATCCATAGGTACCCATATATAGGGTAGCCAAACATTCACAACTTATTCATACAAGGAAAGGACAAAGACATGAAAGAGAAAGAGAGAGAGAAAGTACATTCATGCCTGAGCCGGGATTTGAACCCAGAACCTCTCTATACATGGCCAAGTACGCTGACCACTAGGCAAGGTGGGCAGTATTTTAACGAATTTAAAGTGACCAATTAAATAATTTGTATCAAATATATATACTACAAATTTAGTATTAGGTGGTGATTAAAATTAAAGATGCTTTGATTTACTTTTAAAGAAACCATATCTTAAAATAATGACGTGGGCTTATAACTTTTGTCGTTTTATGTATTTTTCAAATTTACATGAAGAAACTTACAAATTCTAGAAAAGCGAAACACTGAAAAGCATAGGTAAATAATCAAAATCTTATAAACGTATTTTTCAAATGCTTAACACATTATTTTTTCCTTCAAGTAAAAGTTTGTAACTTAAAGAATTAGTTTTCAAAATTATAACGATTTGAGACCTCTGAGCTCGTCTTCAAGGATATTTGGATTTTATTGAACAGTCGTGCCTCTATACAGCACCTCTCTGGTTGGATGACTGTTGGGGATATGACAAGCCTGGATACTCCAGAACTTTTGAATCAGCTTGTTAAAAGACACTCTATACACTTTCAATGGGTCCCATCTCATGTTGGTTTGAATGGTAATGTGACTGCCGATAATTTAGCCAAAGTTGCCTCTGCTGACAACCTGCATGACAACGCTAAATTATAACCTATTCAGAAATTTCCTCAATCAGAAGGAAGGAATTAAGTGCACTTTGAAGAATTCTTGCTGCTCACCCGCGGCAAAAGACCTCGTTGGTGCCACAAGCTCGAGGAAACGGCTCTTTCGCGCTTTCTGAGCGGTCATATCAAATCACTTACCTTCAGAGAGGCGCTTTTCAGAGTGTGGGGCTGTTCAAACCTCCCCCCAATCATATTCTTATTTGTCTAAATTTGACAATTTTTGAGATTTTAATGGATCCGATTTTGTTTCTGGACCTTCTGGACATTTTTAGTTTTATGGAGATGGTGTAGCTTAGCTATATCATCTGGAATTAGAAATAACAATAAAGATTTAACACATTTGATATTGAGATTTTCGATATATACTTATGCTTCTATATAACAAATGGTGGAGCCATTTTTTTCTATTCATTATTTGTTTCTATGAATGAAATATTTACAACACATGACGAATATAAATATCTTTTAATGTTGTTTAAAAAAACAAAACAATTTTACATTTTTTTAGTTCTTAAATATTTTAAGATCAAATTTGACAAATTTTGTGATTTTGATTTAAATGTAGGTTAGTTAAATATATTTTCTCCAAAATAACAGCTTAGAAAATATTACTTTTTTTAAAATAAAGACAAACCCATCTTGATTGTGCAAGACTAAATACGTTATCCCTTAGCCTCAGTTAGCGCTATATTTCCAGAAGCACCGTTGCTGATTGGTCATTGAAACAAATTTTAAATATTGCTGTGTATCTAAGTGTTGAATAACTATGAAATAAATTATTGCTCTTAATATTTCCGATGTAAGTGTTGAAATATTCTTGACAACGTTTTATTGACTCCTTGCATCTCTTCATTCCTGGGAGTATGAATAAAAGGGTACAAAAGGAGGCCGCAATAATCCAGTTGATCGGGTTCCCATTATAGGAATGCGAATCACGACATAACAAAAAATCCATCATGTTCTCCGAAGGCAAAGGGCACGTTAAATTGTTCAGGGTCACAATGTCCTCCAAGAGAAATGATACCTCTGTGGGTGGCAGTTCAAGTATTAAGATGTCTTCTGCTTGCTCTTTGCTTCTAAATTACATGAATCCCACTAAGATGCTTCCACGTAGCTGATAGAGCCTAACTCTATTCTACCTGTGTACAGAGGGAAGGATGCCGGCCCAACAACAACTGTACATCCATAAATGATTGTGAGCTAAAATAATGACAAACATTTTTATACTTTCACAATTTAAGTTGTTTACTTAATGAAGCGCATCAAAAATTATTTTCTTGCTTCAAGCAGTACCTTTTAGATAATGCGAATTTATTAAAAGAAATCAAATTCTTCATTTTATTATCAGATTCAGAAATCCATAATTTAGCTTGTGCATATAAGTGAACAACATAACTGTTATTTTCAAAATCCAGAAAGTGAAGAGATTTTTTAATTCCATGAATTGTTGCACCTCTTTTTTTAATTTACATTCGAGCCCTATGACTACCATCATTGGTGTAGGAACCAAACATTATTAGATGCACCTCATCAAGGAGCATTGCTTTCTCGTGCAAATGTATTATCTTAATTACATTAAAATTGGCCGTTAGTACATTTACTAAAAATATTGACTGCTAATCAATATCTTACTAAATAAAAAAATTGTAAGTATGAGATTCATAAGCAAGAAAAATGAAATGATTTCTTTTATCTCTTCCGAAGTAAATCAGGACAAACGAAAAACATATCTGAAAATTCAAAAATGAAATGTTTAATATGAACTCACCTCTGGCCCTGGTGGTCCTGGAGGACCTGGAAGGTAGACATACTTGTCATCCAATTCATCTATGTAAGAAATTGGTCCTGGAGGTCCTGGTAACCCAGTATCTCCTTTCACACCCTGAATAAACACATAATGAAGCAACTTATTTACCTTTCACACACAAATTTAGTTTCCGCACATTTTTATCAAAAAATTAAAATGCGCAAAATTCAAGAACATGAAAACTTAAATTAAATTCTTTGCTTAAGAAAATCTTTTTATATATTTCAAGATATAGTAATGTAAGAAATAAAAAGCATTTGTTGAGATACATAGTAAGTAATACAAACTTTAATTCCCGGCAATCCCATAGGTCCCATTTCTCCCGCTACTCCTGGAATTCCTGGATGGCCTTGAGGACCGATGGGCCCTCTCTCTCCTTTTTCTCCTTTCTCCCCTTTCACTAGTCGGAAAACATTAAAAGAATGAAAAATTGAGAAAAGGAAAGCGTAACTAATAAATTTTACATTTCTGAAATAGTAAAAAAAATTCTATCAATCATATCATTTTCTTGATAAAAGAATTTAATATGGAAATTTGTGCTCTAACCATTATACAGATTGGTCTAGTAAGTAACTAATTAATTTTGATATATTTGTTTAATGATTTGTAAAATAGATGAAAATATAAACAATACAAGGGCTTTCTTTTTTTTTCTAATGGTTGAGTAATTCTTCGCCACAAGAAGGATGGGAACTGCTTCTTCATTTATCGTGCTCACCTGTGAACCAAGTCAAGGAGTGAGTCGAGCAGAATTACCCACACTATTCCGCAACAAAACCATTCATTGGGTGGGCCACATTCATTTATCATCTCAGCAGTGAAAACAAGGAAACATTGAGAGAGAAAGAAACATCCTAGTCCGAACCGGGAATTGAACCCTGGACTAACAGTTTAGGAGTAGGAAGGCGAACCACTCAACCATCAGCTGGACCGAGGGTATTTTTTTCTTTAAATAGCATTTTTTCACAAATTACAAAGGATATCCTTTTCCCATTTGATTCCTTTCACGGATAATTTTTCTTTTGTAGAATATTAATTGCAGGCATTTATCTTTATGCCTTTTTGTAATACCATTTTGTCATTTGCGTGGATTTATCTTACAGAACTATATCTCGAGATCAATGTCAAAATTGAGGGAGTGAATCCTCTGGTGGTGCCATTTATCGGAAGAAGTTTAGAGGAAAGTTGTACTTTTACCTTCGTGGTGCTCTGGTTAAATGAAAGACGCATCCTACTGACTTAAACTCTCATAGCAAAACGAGCTTGACTTGTCCAAGTGTCATAAGTAACAACAACAGAACTACATATTAGCCCTAATTTTTAGACATTCAAACACTTGATATAACACCTCAGGTTTTCTTCTTTTCAGGACTTGTGAAGGACATTATTTACAGAAGTGACAGACATTATTATTATATTGGTAGTGTATTTGTAAAGGATATTATGTTATAGATTATTAATTAATTAACTAGTAAAACTATACAATTGTAATATTTAATAGACTTACCCTACCTGATTTGGAATGGTTTTCCATCTTCATGTATTTTAGTGAAAATAGTGACAACATTGCCGTGAAACCTTTTGAATCTATCGAACCACAACGCTGGTAATTTAAGTCTGTCTCACATGTTTTATTAAACATCAAATCCTGCATTGATGTCGAATGTGGTTAATGAGAATTTAAAGTGGTCGACATCTCTTTATGTCTCAGCATGCTCCCCTGTACCTAGTCCTGAGTTGGGCTTTACCAGTTAGACAGCAGCATTCGTCGTGACTTAGGAGCAAGGACCAAATAGAAGAGCCCCAGGACCTTGCATGCCTCCCCAAGATGGACATAGCTATACAGGCATGCTCCGAACTGTACCTTAAGATTAGTGGATTTGGAATACTCGCCCATCACCAAGCACCTCGTCATTTTGAACCATGGTCAGAGGACCAGGTCACACACCTGAGTCGTGACCCTCCTTTCCACATCCATGCCACTCTAGCAAAAGGACTTTGGACGTCATAAGTGAAATTATAAACGTTCCCAGCCCAAGGAACTCCAGTTTCCCGGTCAGGGAGAATGTGGTCAAGCTTTGAATCACTGCCAGTGGCAAACGATCTTCACTTTGTTGATCTTAACGAGAAGCGGTGTGAAACCACTGAGCCACTGATTGATTGATACAACGATCTATTATTTAATACATTAAGTATACAGTGAGATAAATTCGCAAACAGTTTATAAATAACCTCAATGACTACAGTATAGGGGTTTTAAGTAAAATGTATGTTTGATAATTTTGAAATATATTAATAATATAACCTGGAAATACAATTCCTTATTTTATATAAATATGTAGCTGAACAGCAGAATTTTACACTTATAAAATATAATCAGTTTACTGGATAAATTTAAAACTGAAGGAGTATTTGAGATATAAATCTTTGTTATTATAATAAACAAAAATTAAAACTTATCTAATTAGATTTGTTTTTATACACATAAAAAGTTAATCATAGTTAATTTATACATTGAGTATAACTGTGAAAGGATTATATTAATTACACTTACACCATATTATAATCTAATTTTTAGTATTTTGTTAGTTTTCGTTTAAGATACTAAATTTTACGAGGAAAGTAATATTAATTTCGGTTAGCAAAATATGTGGTTAATGTGTGGAAGAAATAAGTTGGATACCAGCAAGCAAATGAAAATCTGTTTTCAAGGTGGCACTAAATAACTGATACTCATCACCCTGTCTAGAATTAAAACATTGAGTATTATTGTTTCATAAGTTGTTTCTGGACGGTTACATTGTGGGACCATAAAATTTACGAACACCATCTTTTAAATCAATATTTTTATCGATTTAGAATGTAATAACTACAAGTAATTATATATTAATCTCTAAGCAATTTCTTGGCATCTTTAAGATAATAATCTTTAGAATAAAAATTCGAAAGAAAATAATGTACCAACTTACCTTCTGTTATAATATCCATTCCATCCTGTAAAAAAAAAATTGTAAGTATTTTGCTTTATAATGTAAAATATTTTTATTCGAGTTTCCATTCACAACCATAAGAATTATAAAATTAGAATGCACTATTTATACTTCGGCTTACTATATTTTCAACATATATTCGAAATGTATTCAAAATTTGTTAGTATTCTATTCCGTTCTAGAAAAAGAAAGATTTTATCATCATTCTTCTTCTAGAAAATATTAGGCGTTTTGGACAATAATATAAAATATTTTCATGTGAATGCAGTTGAAATAAAATAATTTATATAAATTTATATAATATATTACTTTATACTATTTATTAATTTATTATACATTCAATATATGTAATCAATATCTTATTTAATATCCATTTTCCTTCAAAAACAGAATGTGATTTAACTATTATAAAACATGCAAATATTCTTCAATATTTTATTCTATGAAGTAAAGTATTTTCATTTCAATGAATAATAAAATATATGGAAATTTCGTGTAGGTTTTATGTCTACTGTTATTTATATCGTATTTAGATTCACATCAATTTTAATATCAAATTCAAGATTATTTTGATTTCTCGTTTCTTAAAACTGGGATTTGCAAGTACAAAGTTTAAAGGATTTGGTGTGCTTATTGTATTTCTATTTGTTCCCCATATCTACTCGTAAGTCTTTGATTTTCAATTTACAATTCAATTTACATTAAAATAAAGAATTCTTTATTTTAATGTAAATTGAATTGTAAATTAAAAATCAAAGATTATGTTTACAATTTTTCATAAAAAATGGGGTTTTTATAATATAAATTTATAACACTTGGAATGAAATAGAATAGAAAATCCAATAAAATCTGCAAACATTATTTTTCAGAAATGCTTGTTTTAAAGATAAATGTAATTTTTTGTTAAGAATTCGTAACAATTTCTCAATCCATTGATTTAATAATTAAATAGTAACACATTGCATCATAAAACATTTATGCAGATTTCGTATACAATATTTCTTAGAGAAATGTGGTTTTATTTTTGTTTTAAAAATAAAATATGTTTACCAGAATGATGTTTTCAAACAGAGGCTTTTAAGCCTACTTAAAAAAAATGAGAACATTCAGTTGTGGATTGCAAAATGAATTGGAAATACGTGATAATCAGTGGAGTTGTAGGTAGTAATTTTAGGATTCAATTAACCTGAATTCAATTCTTCTGAGATTAAGTGCGATCACAAGTGTCGGGGTGAGGACTTGATAGACTTTAATTATTTAAATTCCCTATCAAAACATTAATTGCTAAGCGTTTTGGCACTTCAAGCATCAGATTTTGCGGGATCCATGGTTTAATAAAAAGATTTTAACTGTGGAAAAGTTGAAATTTTATTCTTTTCATTTAATTTAACTTTGGCCACTATTTAGTCAAAAGATTATACGACTATTATACATATGAAATAATTTTATTAAATAAATATCGATATATTCTCTTGAACATGATTATATTTTTAATATTTTTTACTTATAATATATTTTCAAGTTTCCTTTTTTTTAAGCAGATATATATGTGGATTAATATTTAACCATCAAACCTTATGCTAATCAAATTGCTTGTATACATAATTTCCGGATTAACTTACTCTAGTTCTATTATTACTATAATTTTTTTGTTTTATTAATATTTCATCTTATTCTCATCAGAAAGTCTTTTTTAATTTATTAAAAATCGTTTTCCTGTCTGTCTTTTAAATTAATTCATTGATGATAAATTGGAAAATTTATAACAATTTTTATTTTAATTAAATTCATGCATTATATATATATATAATTATATAATCTTTATATATGATGTAAAAAAAAAATAATTCTCACCGGGTTGACATATCCACCGGACCCAGGGAGTCCTGGTTCCCCCCTGTCACCTTTTTCTCCTTTAATGCTTTCTCCTGGTTCCCCTTTTTGTCCAGGATGTCCGGGCACACCTGGACGGCCCTAAGAATTTCACGTTTAGTTTTGTTTTCAAGTTAATATAGCAGTGCTTTCATAAAGGATTTTTTGATTAAAAAATATTGGAGGTTTATTATTTACCTGCTGCACTACAAACTCATTCTGAAGAAAGCATGAAAAATAAGGATTAAAAAATGTGTCATAATTCTGAATGGAAAATGAATCTAAGAACACATTTATAACAAAGCAATGGCGAATGCATATGTAATCATCAAAGGAGAATATATTTAATCGATTCAGTGTGCTTCACTTGGCGAAATTATGCAAACAAATTTGAAAGAATGTTTCGTTTTATGCTGCTGTGAGGTTTCAAGAAAAGTGCTCTAGATTTTATAAAAAAACGAGCTTATAAAAAGAGTACTCAGTTATTATCTGGATCAGAGGTGGTCAGACATTTCTAGATCACAAGCCATTTTCACTTTTTTTATTTACCTCACAATAACCTCCGATGAAGGGCAGTTGGGGGGTGCTAAGCGAGTTTTTATGTATGCAGATCATAAAAATTGGCATTGGTGTCCATCCCAATAAATCTTGGCGGCTCACTAATCGTTCGCGGTCTTTTTAATGACTCCTCCCCTGATTTTGCTGAATAACGTTATATATAAAACTAAATAATGCCTGTTACATTTGCTTAAGACATCATATTCACTTAAGAAAAAGACTTTATTTATTGAACACATGAATTAAATATGTACTCAAACCCTTTCATAGCAATATCAAACGGGCATTCATTTTATAATATGGAAGCGATATTTTTAAGAGTTCCGAAAAACTGCTTGAGATATCATCTGAAAATTATTGCGTTCCATTTAATGCACACAATGAAGTTATTTGTAAACTTTAGATTTGAACACTTCATGATGTGAAATATTCGTCAGCAACATGCGTCAACTGTTCTAAATGTTCAGATGAAATATATGTTTTTGTGATATAAAACTTGTTTATACATAACACGGTAGAATAAAAATAGCTTTTCGAATTCAAATAATTAAAATCCTAATAATTAATTCCGATCACTCGTTCAGTAATCTAAGAACTATAAAGTGTCACAGAGTATCCTTTATCTTGAGGATTATGTGATAAAAGTTGTAGAACTGACGTGGGACATTTTCTTCTTTCAATTTATGCATACATAAGTGTATTTTGATTATTTAATTATTTTAATATTTAATTATTTTAACTTATAATATGAAGACAACAATGTACAAATAATAATTATTTTGCATTATAATTAAACAAATTATTTCAATTTCTAATCTTCAAAAATTAAAAAGCTGAACTGTAATTAAAAATGTATTAAATTAATAAAAATTTTAATTTTAAAAACAGAATAGTTTTTCTTAATATATTGAGATTAATGTCAAGATTTTTCTTAAATTAATACTATTTCATCTACATAAATTTTAATCTGTACCGGAAATCCAGGAATATCCATAATGCTCCCTGGTTCTCCTGGGGGTCCTGGAGGTCCTGGATACCCCCTCTTTCCTCTCCGACCCCTCTCGCCTTTTTCTCCTTTTTCTTCCTGGAAAATTTAATCATGTTTTCCTCAATTTCTCATACCATGTATACCAAAGAAGAATTCATTTTAATAACCAAAGCCTTATAAAAGAGAACAGGATAGCATTTCATACAATTGTTACAGTTCCATCTTTAGCTATGCGGGAAACAGGTCCTGGGGAGCCTGGTGGGCCCACGGGTCCTGTATCGCCTTTGGGCCCCGGTGTACCTGGTGTTCCATCTGACCCAGGATCTCCTTTCTCTCCCTATCAAGTACAAAGAGCCTTATTGTTAATATGGCAAAAACTATAAGTGAATCAAAAAGGGTGAGCAATAATTAATAAGCACAGCTTGCTTCATAAATTTAATTTACTTCTTCCTCATATAAAAATAACTTAAGTTTTTAGATAATAAATCAAAGAAATATCATTTTAGATCCAATGAAATCCATAGCTTTTTCATTTGATATATATATATATATATATATATAAACATATATGTATGTATACATATATGTATATATAAACATATATATTAAAAATTGTACATACATAGACACATATATATATAAACATATATGTATATGTGTCTATGTATGTACACTTTTTAATATATCCATAAATATCTACTCGTATGTATGCAGATATTTACAAGTTATAAAACCATAATATAGTTCACAACATAATTTTATGTCCACTCTAATATTTGTATTTTTTAGTTATTTATGATATTGATATCATCAAAATTAAGCCTAGGTAATTATCGTTGAATTTTAAATTATCATGTTTGTATCCAAGTACTATCGACAATAACAGTTGTAATGCTATAAAATAATCTAATTTTTTTAATACATTACTATGCAATTCGAACTCTGGTAAATCCTAAGTTTTCCTGGTAAAACCAAGCTTTTACCAGAGAGTGTTGATAACAATTAGATGCATGCTTCAATGTGCGATTCCAATTCCGACTTTTACTCGGTGAGAGCTTACTGTGCCTTCTGGATAACTCCAACACGTGGGAGACATGGCGTAAAATTTTTCATGTGTGTGTGTGTGCGTGTGTATGTGTGTGTATGTGTGTGCGTGTGTATGTGTGTGCGTGTGTATGTGTGTGCGTGTGTATGTGTGTGTGCGTGTGTATGTGTGTGCGTGTGTGTGTGTATGTATGTGTGGGTGTGTGTGTATGTATGTGTGGGTGTGTGTATTTATGTGTGGGTGTGTGTATTGTATGTGTGGGTGTGTGTATGTGTGTGCGTGTGTGTGTGTGTGTGTGTGTGTGGGTGTGTGTGTCTGTGTGTGTGGGTGTGTGTGCGTGTGTATGTGTGTGTGGGTGTGTGTGTGTGTGTATGTGTGTGCGTGTGTATGTGTGAGTGCGTGTGTGTGCGTGTGTGTGTGTGTGTGCGTGTGTGTGCGTGTGTATGTGTGTGCGCGTGTGTGTGCGTGTGTATGTGTGTGTGCGTGTGTATGCGTGTGTGTGTGTGGATATATTATATACAGATTAAAACATTCTTTGATTTCTTTATTGTGTGAAATATCTCTCGCGCTTTGGACTTATACCAAAAAATACTGATTCCTTATGGGTTTTCTCACAAAGGTTTAATGTGATTTCGAAACATATTAAAGCATTCTTTGGACATTTAACAAATCACGTTGGAGCCTAGGTTTCCCTAAATCGCTATGGTAAAAAATAGGTTGTGCCAGTAGAATCTGGGACTTACCAGACTTAGGAGATTTTGCAGTTACATTTTTATTTGGAAATATTTTTCCCACACCGCTGGTTCATTTGTCATAAAGTATTGCTTATTAAATTTCTCAGTCATGCATGCAGGTGTATGAAATCTTTGTGTGTGTGAACTTTTTAATTCTGTATTTTTTCATACAAACTTAAATTTCATGCTTAAAATTAACCATTTAAATTTCACATTTACTTTGGCTCCATCTTTTCCAGGTAAACCAGGTTCTCCGTCCATTCCCCGATCACCTTTATCCCCCTGTTAAAAATAAATCAAATCACAATTACTTTAATTACATTTTTCACAAAACAGCAACTATGAAACAAAAATTTTCCTAACAGTTTTTAACAAGCCAATAGTTTCCATGAAAAGTTCATCTGTAAAACTATTCAATTATTTATAAATTTTTTCAGGTTTAATTGTTTGAATGAGAAAAAAGTATATTAAAAAGTGTTCAGCACTTATATATATATAAAATCTAAAGTATTTATGAAAAGGTTTTATGTAACTGCTTTCACCTAAAATATATTGAAAAGAACTGAACTTGCTAAAAGAATGATTTTAATGATTTTTAAATGATAGTTGTTTTCAAAAAGAACAAAAACGCACATTTAAATGTTTAATTATATAATGAAGAAATGACTTTTATTCTATAATATAATTATTTTTAGATGATGATTCGTATAAAAACACTTTTTCATGTATGTAAACTCAATTTATAAATTTTTAAATCAAAGCAAAGATGTTAAAATTACAAATTTTGGAAATTTAGAATTTTTTAACTGTTGCGAAAATTTAAAATACATTAAATGAAAATATGAACATAAATTAAATCTTACATAATTTTTGTTTTGTGACTAAAGGCTAGAAAAGATTTTTTCCCTCATTAAACTATTTTCATTTTTATTAAAATATTTATTTCCATATTTGAAATGAGGCAACTGAAAATTTATAGAATAATATTTATGTGTGTTTCAATTACTGACATATAATCAAGAGTGGATTTTTTTATTAAAAAAAAGCTTATTTTCCCTAGCGAAATATTTAAAAATTAAACACACACATGTTGTTAATAAATTATCCTAGCATTTTCCAGATTTATTTTTTTAGCAAATTATTCTCCTCACTTCCAAATATAACTAGGTTCAGACATTTTCCAGATATTTTTATTTTGTTTACAAATTATCCTCCTCACTTCCAAGCATATCTAGGTTCAGATATTCTCCCAATTCACACTGAAGTTACATAACAACAAAACATTGTCTAATGGCAAGTGAAATTTAATTTTCATCTTAGTATATGAACTGCCTGAAATATTCAACATTTTGCTTAAAAAAATCAGCCATGTATTTGGTTAATTTAAAATAATGTCAGTTCAATTTAAAATACAGTATTAAAGTGTTTCATATTAATGCACAATACACTTAAGAGTATCAATTTATTTTGAGAAAAATATTCTTAAAACAATACTTAATATAAACTCATAAAATCTTGCAAATTAGAAAGTTTAATTTACTTTTGTAACAATAACAGTAGTGTCCGCTTCGTTTAATAAATTTCCTTTACCACTACCTAGGTAACTAATGGGACCTGGTGGTCCTCGAGGACCAGGTAATCCAATGCCGGGAGATCCAGTTTCACCCTGTTATAAAAAACAAATAAAATGAATTTCAGAAAAAAAATATAATAAAATTTCAAATTTTAATACGAATTAAGTTTCTAGATTAGATATTAAAGCTTCCAATTAAAAATTTTATTTCATTTTCGTATGATACATATATACGTATATATATATCATACGTATGATATATATTTTCGTATGATATATATACACGACGGGGTTACTCTAAAATTTTTGAGATAAGCGCAGACGAGAATTTACAAAATAAAAATAACGGTTTAATTTTAAAATACAAAGTATTTTAACACAGAGGATGATTCTTTACTGACTTACTTTAACTTGTTTAGCGTAAAATAAATTTTAAGCAGAAGAGAAAATGGAGTTCACGCGAGAACATTTTTGTGCTATGATTTTTTACGATTTTAAAGCAGGATTCAATCAAGAAGAATGCGTTCAACAGTTGCAATTAGCATTTGGTGATGAATCTCCAGCTCGTGCTACTGCATCCAGATGGCTTGGAGAAATTAAAAGAGGTCGCAATTTTCTTCAGGATGAAGAACACACAGAAAGGCCGTCGTCGGCAGTAATCCCGGATAATGTGTCTGCCATACGAACAATGTTAATAGATGATAATCGCTGTATCTATCAAATGATACAGAAGAAACTTAACATTGGATCCACAGCCATACACAAAATCATTCATGAAGAATTACATGTGAAAAAAGTAGTTTGCCGTTGAGTTCCCTATAATCTAACTGAGCACCAAAAAGAGGAGCTTGTCAAAATCAGTAAAGAAACTCTTAAATTGCTAAATGATCAATCACTGCATCATTTCTAAAATTCTAACAGGTGATGAAACGTACATACCGTTTTTTAACGTTCCAACACGTCAAGAAAGCAAAGTATGGGTCTTTGAAGATGATCCCACGCCGACAATGGTGAAAAAACAACGCGCACTGAAAAAAGTGATGTATGCCGTTTTCTTCAAAAGTACGGAATTGGTCAAAGCTTTCAAGTTGGAAGGACAGAAGACAGTAACCGCAAACTGGCATACCATTAAATGTCTACCAGAAATTCTACAAGAACTGAACGTTAGGGGACTAATGCTTCACTATGACAATGCATCTTCACATACAGCCGGATTAACAGTTGAGTTTCTTAAACAAAAACAAATTAAAGTGATCGAACATCCACCGTATTCACCTGATCTAGCTATGGGCGACTTTTGGTTACTTTTAAACTTCAAAAGAACTTACGTGGACATCGATTTCATTCAGAAGAAGAGATTTATGTGGCTATAAATGAATTTTTTTCATTTATTCCAAGAAATGAATGGCTTGAAGCATTTAATCTGTGGAGAATTCGTCTACAAAAGTTCATTGATGCTGGAGGAGACTATTTTGAACACACCTAACATTTTGTAAATATAACTTTAAAAACCTAGTTGTATCTCAAAAATTGCAGTTTGACCCTCGTATACTCGGTATTTCGATAATGCTTTGAATATGGTACCACATTTATTTGTATATTACTTATGTAATCGGTGAAATTTTGAAAATATTGAAGGAGGAGAAGCCAAGTAGGGACTAATAAGCCAATAATAAATTAATAAATTGAAAGATAAAAAAATAGGAGATTAATAAAAGCATAATAAATTGCTTCAAATTGCGAAGATTAGTTCAAAGTCCGCAATGATAGATTAACAATAATCCCAGAATAGTGCAAAGAAAGAGAAAAAAGAATGAAAGCATCTTCTCTAAATTTTATCTGTGATTTTTGTAAGAAAAAATTGACAGTTTAATGTGTGCTTACATTAGTTTATGAAAGAAATTGATACACAATACCGGATTGGGAAGAATAGTAAAAAATGTGAGTAAGTTAGATATGGAGACCACCTAAGACACTCACAAAGATCTTTTTTTACAGATTTTCCTGAAGCAAAGATATTTTTGTCAGCTGAGACATTTGCGCACTCTTAAGAGAATTAAATGTTGCTCAATACTCATTTTGCTAACAATGAAAATATTATTTTTCAACTGCATAACCAACAAAGAAGTGAGAGAAACGCTTCTTTTAATAAAGTATACTAATGGTAAGAACCCGCATTTGAGACATAAAATTATACATATTCATGCTTTTTATATCGCATTTTAAAAACATTAATAATGCCTTCATGTCTTCATATTACTAGGAAAATGGCCATTATTCTGATGAATAAAAATACTTTGAACGACATAGACAAAACTGAACATAAATAATCTTTGCAAATTATTTAGCATCAAAATAAGTCAGATCGTTTTTGAACTTAAAGCATAAATAAGAAAATAATCTTTGTAAACAAAATAAGCAACTAAAAATTCCAGTAAAGTGCATATGAAATATTTTTCTTTTCAAATTCTGGAAAAAGTAAGAAATAATGAATCAATAAGGTATCATACATTTAATTGATATTATATTTTATCTATACAAACAAAATACATATGAACAGTCTGAAACTTTTCTAAATTTTAAGAATTTAAAATCATGGAAATGAATTTAAATTAATAATTAATTAGCCAGTTTCAAGTATTTTCATAGCCCTTGACCCCGGATCGCTACGTCTGCACTCTTATAGTGTGAACAAAACATATTTTTCAAAGAATATCTATTTGAACGCAGAAAGGAGAAGTCATTTACACAAACACCTTCATAATGTAAGCAAAGTATTTTAGTTCTTTATACATGAATGCCTTTGGCGTCTTGTTTTTTTAAATCTTCATTATTTTAAAAATTATTTAACGCCAAAATGTGTTGGATCCTTTTTCAATTCTTTTTTTAGTATTTCTTTTTACATTTGTTGATGCGCTGTAATGTAAAGAGTGTCACTCAATGCACTCTACATTTGAGTGCGATGTGAATATACAAATGTAAAATGCATATTTTTATTCATAATGAGAGAGTTTAATGCAGTAGAACTTCGATTAATCAAATCAACTGAGACCGGACCTCATTCGGATAGTCAAAAATTCGGTTAATCGGATATTTTCAATAAGACAATCTATTTTAATTAATTATTGTACACTGAAAATAGATGAAAAATCTACATACTTTTAGAGAAAAAGAGCTTTCAATCAATTAAATGAAAAGGAAACACTTTTACATGATAAGGTAGCCGCAAGTATTGGTCATTGATACAATCTGTATGTACAGTACTCTAAATGGAAGTCATTGCTTACTAAACAACTCAGTCAAAGTAAGCTATTTCACTGCTTTCATCCGTCTTCAGGCAGCCATATGCTTGCCAGTGAGAATTTGCACGTGGCCACATTCGGACGGATGCTCCAACTACTTCAAAGCAGTTTCAGAGCCGGAAAATGATCCCCTAGCTGATGGTCCCGTTCCCGCTTCCACTTGTAAATTAGGTCATCTTCTTCCTTGATACTTTCAATAAACTGATCATCACTTGCATTTCTCATCTAGACACTCACTCATAATCCATTCTCCTGTATCTTCATCATTCTGGGCATCCAGGAATTTTCAAAAGAATGTTTCTGAATTTCTCATGTAACACACTCTCTCTCTCTTTCATTCTCCTCTTCTCCCTTCTTTAACCTTTCATTTTTTTTTTTTTAAGTTTTTTTCTTTTTCTCATTTTTTTCTTCTTTAGTCTAATTTATTTTTATGAAATGTTAAAAGCCATTGGAATAGACGGAGCTCGGAAATTTGAATTTCTCCAGTTCTTAAAATAATCGAAAGTGATTTTCCAATATTTTAAACATGGGGCTTCATTCTTGTTTTAACATCTGAGTTTTCTAATCTTTTATCATTAGACATTGGAATGTTACTTCAAGGTATTTTAAACATTTCTATATTTTATATCAAACATTTGCTCAGTCTTAAAACATATCCTCCAATATTTTAATATTAGACACAGGAAAATAATTTTTCAGCCTTTTGAAAATTTAGACATTTTTTAAATTTTAAACTTAGAAGTTTTCTAGTATTTTAAAATTAGATTTTGAAAATTGATTTTGAAATGTCTTAAACATCCTAAATGTTTATCATACCTTCGCTCCTTTGAGGCCATCGTGTCCTGGAATCCCCGCCATTCCTCTCGCTCCAGGGACTCCGTGCTCTCCTTTGGAACCTTTCTCTCCTACACTTCCCTGAAAGAACATTTTAGATAAACTTCTTAATACTTCTTTTCTGAACTGAAAATATCTGTGATTATTTAAAGTAATGTTTTATATGTTACATCATTTAAAGTAATGTTTTATATGTTACATTATTTAAATTAATGTTTTATACGTTACATTATTTATAAGCACTGAGCTGCTATTACTTGCAGTCATATCTTCTCAGGTAAGTGAAGGCCGTGGTAGCCTAGTGTTTAGGGTAACGGCCTTCCATACGGAAGGGTTGAGTTCGATTCCCTATGTTGCCAAAGGCCCAACAAGTGCATGCGATATACGTGCTCGTTAAATCTGTGGAATTGAAAGTACTGTGGTTGATCAATTAGGAGTTACCATGGGTACATTGGTCTGGAGAAAATTTCCTCTTCAGATCAATGTCAAAATTGAACGAGTAGATACTCTGGTGGTGCCATCTATCGGAGAATTTTAAAAGAAGAGCAAAGACGTACCTTCGTGGTGTTCTGATTAAAACGAAAGACGCTCCCTATCCACTTAAATTCGCATAGCCAAAATGCATAGCGAGCTTGGCTTGTCCAAGAGTCATAAGTAACTGCAACAGGTAATTGATCTCGTATCGCTCTGAGGGCAGTTACAAGTTGCATTTGAACTTAAACTTCACTGACTAAAAATTAAAACTGAAAGAATTAAAAATCACAAGTTATGTTTCGTAAGGAATCGTCTATGAGCATTTCAAGTGATGGGATTTCTTTTTTTATTTTTAATTCCCGTCGTTACAAGGGCGGAAGTATTGACAATTTATGAAGTGGGGTGCTGAGTGGGTGTGCATCGTTGTAATTAGGAATTTCTTTGAATAATTTGAAATTTTACTTAAGATCATATCAAGCCATTAGGATCATGTATCATGTCAATAATAAGGAAATATTTCCTAATTTCATGTTTGTGAATGAGTCTATTTATTTGTTTATTATTACATCAATAAACAAATAAATAGACTAGAAAATATTCTAACTCATAATGGCATTCCTACTGAATTTATTAAGCACTATATTTGGCTAGTAGAGCATTGCTTATAAGAGTGAAGTAAGGTGTAGTTTTATACTATAGGAGGTCACCCAAGCCATGAAGGTCTTATAAGAAGCTTGAAATGCCAATAGTGCTTACACTTAGTCGTTAATTTATGTATTTATTTTGCTTACATATAGTATTAGGTGCGGTTCATGCAGATTTGGACTTGTATTTAGATATGGTTTTAATTTGATTATTATAAATTAAATGTATTTTGGCAACATTGGATTTTAGCTTATATATTTTAGATTAAATTTTACTTCTTTTATTCTGGCTTGTGATTTTGGTTTGAACTTTTGGTGTGGCTTTGGGGTGTACTGGCTTCTTTAAGACTATGTCTTTGGCCAGTGCAGAAAAGCCATACTTTGTGCCAATGTGGTCAACATACCCTTAAAAGTAGAGAACTATATCTCTGATCTGTCTTTATTTTAATTTTTATATTATTGTAGAAAGAATTTTAGTTTATATATTATTCTAGAGTGAATTTTATAAAACTGTACGAAAAAATACTGATTGCTATTGAAATAATTTGATTTTTAATTGTTCTTCTGACTGCTACATGCAGTGACATTTTTTCAGGTATTCTTAAAAGTTAAAAAGTTTTCTAGGAAATTTAGTTTTTTCACAAACCTTATGAAAAAACCATATAGAAAATATTTTCCCCCATAATGATGTGTTTGTAGATTTAAAAAATTAAGTAGAATAAAAAATATGATGTAATTTAATTTAAACTTATGAGCTTCATCATTGTGTCACAATGTTTGTAATTCATAATAATCAACACTTTTCAATATTAATTGAAAGAGTTAATTAAAATTAACTGTTAAATTTATTAATTAAAATTCCAAAGCCTAGTTTATATAGTTAATCAGATTTGTTTGAGAAATTAATTTATGAAAATTTGAAACCACAATGGAAAAACATCTACCGTTTTGAAATTATTATTTTTTTAATTTTTTGAAATAATTAATTTTATCCTTAATCGTGAAAGCATCATTTGAAGAATATACTCTGACAAATATTGTTCTATGATATATATATCTTAATATTGGTAAAGTTAATTTATTAAAAAAAAGAAAGTGTAATTACCATGAAAATATTTCAGCGAGTATTTCAGAGAGGTATTAATGTAGAGTTTTGACGAAAATATATCATGAAATTTGTCAATTTATGAACTCTACTATATAGAATAATTTTTAAGAAAGATATCTAAAGGTGATTATAAACATTTTAAAATTGTAAAATATACATGAAAAATGCATGATTGTCACATATAATTCTGTGCTTTCCAGTTAACATAAATTTTAATTAATAAATTTTGCCTAAAAAACGATTCGAAATTTTCAAATATGTATGTAAATGTTTATATATGTTACATTTTTTTCTTTTGGGATTTTACAAAATGAAAGTAATGAAAACTTATGTTATAAAATAATGTGTTGTCCAAACACCGCTTTATCAACTAAATAAATGTTTTCCAGATTTCCCCGCTTGATGAAATATGTAAATAAGCTTCTTATTTAAAAGTTAAAAAAATATATTTATGAATTTACTTACAATAGCTTCATTTTAATGAAAATGTCAAACATTTGTCTCATTTAAACATTCTTGAATCATTTGATATTTAAAAGTAATAAAAATAACCCATATTGAAAGAATAATGTAAACAGGTGCTGATTTTTATTAAAATGCCTTTCTATGTTTCTTGAACTTACCCTGTCTCCTTTGAAGCCTCTCGGTCCCATGTCTCCTTTATCTCCTTTCTGTCCAGGAAATCCTCTCTCACCCCTCGGTCCTGGTACTCCGGGTGATCCTGGAATTCCCTGGGGTCCAGGACGACCCAGGTATGAAGCAAATGGTCCATCACCTGGAGTTCCATAAACGCCGCCTCCGAAGGAATCATCCAACTAAAATCAGCAACGTGAACTCAAATTGAGTGGATACAAAGTTTTGGGAAATTTCACAAACTAGTTTATATTGAAAACATTTAAATTATAGAATTTGGAAAACTTTTAAGATACGACTTACGGACTTGATTTTATATAACTATACATATAAATTGAATTCTTCTGTATAAAAATGTTATTGTTAAAAATAGTATAAAGAATATTAAATGACGCAAATGATGTCCTTAATTTAGTACCTAATTAAAGAAAACTTTAAATTCGTATTTCTATAGAATAATAGATTTTGTGCTTATAGAAATTGGGGCTTCATGAGAATGTTTAAAATTGAATGAAGTTAGAATATAATAGATATTATTAAATTTTATAATTCTATTATGTGTATATGTAAATAGGAAAATATATCACAGTTATACTTCAAATACACTATGAGTAAAATAAAATGTGAAAGAAACTTAATTGTTTTATTAATGAAACTCTGCAAATAAAATTATTCTAATTTTTCACTCCTTTTTTATATGAACTTGAAAGAATTGAGGAGAGGCACACGCGCGGAACTATGCTATGACGTTGATTATTGGCTAGCTTAAACTGAAAGTTTGTTGTTTTGCATTTTTCGTTATTAAATTAAACCATCATTAATTCTGAAATGATGTGTCATAAAATTGTTTATGCAATATACAGCTCATTTCAGTGATATAAGACTGTTTCCATGCCTTCTTGCATCATGGACTCAGCCACAGGTCCTTTTTTTTTTATTTGGGAAAACAAAATATCTCCCTGTACACCAAGGAATACTACACAAGGCCCGAAGGTACAACAAATGTACTACATAACAATTCCAAATAAATCATGAGATGAAAATAATAATAATAAAAAAAAGGCAAAGAGAAAAAAAAAAGAGATATAAAAATAAAAAGGAGTTAGATAACAGCATGAATAACTTTTTTAAAAAATTCAAAATTCTCTTTCTTTACTAGGTCTACCAAAACCGGGGGCCACCTGTTATTTAAGTTTTTACAAAGCTCGTTCTTTTCTTCTGAAGCAGATGGTCATTCAATAAGAATGTGAGAAGGATTGTCACTCCGAGAGTTGCACATGCACACCTCACTGTTTTTAATGTGGAAACGGTGAAGATAGCTATTGAATTTCCTATGTCCAGTGAGGAATTGCGTAATTTTAAAGTCGGTGTAGAACCAGTAGTTCTTAATTCTGATGGGAAGTGATGGGAAAAAAGATTTTGTCCACTTACAATTAGGAGAGGACACAAAACCTGAGTTCCATTCTGTGATAATCTTCTTTTTGGCAGTGGTTTTGAAAAAAAACTTCGGTAGGCTGGTATCCAGTTTATTTGGAAGTGAAAGAGAAGATTTGGCCAGGAGATCCGCTCTTCCATTTCCATACACACCACTATGACTCTTGACATGGGAGAGAGAAAAAGTGAAGGAAATATTTTTGATATCACACATATTTATTGAAGTCTGGACTTCCACAATAAGTTTTTCAAAACTAGTTATACCTTACAGAGCCAGTAGGGATGACATCGAGTCACTGCAAATTAAAAATTTTTGATAAGGCTTGCTTATGGCATCTTTAACAGCAAGATTAATGCAGAGTAACTCCGCTTGTAAAATAGAACTGTAATCACTAATGCGGTATACTTGGTGACTCACTTCAAACCCATTCTGAAAGCATACATATGCAAGACCTAATTTTTCGTTAACTTTACTCCCATCTGTAAAGTAAATTAGATCATAGTCTTCTTCCCTAACGCTATCAAATGCAGCAAGTGGGGCAAGTGATCTTGAAGATGGATGAGGTAGGGAAGAAAAGTTCAAATCACCATCAAGATGGTTAGAAAAATAGTCTTGAGCATAACGATAAGCCTCATTTTGATGAAGTATCACTACATCAAGAGGAGGAAGACCAGAGAGAATGAAGAGAGGATCATAACTGATTGTTTTATATCCTCTGACAATCCTCAAGAGCAGTTTTCTTTGTATTTTCCTGATAAGTTTTCGGTTTATTTTTTTTTCAAACTGTCTCCCCAAATTCGCGATGCATAAAGAATAACGGGAACAATGCCTTGTTTATGAATCAATTTTGAAACTTCGAATTTAATACAGTAACTGATATTGCAAATTATATACAATGATTTTGTAAGAATGCTAATCTTATCTAAAATGTATTTCAAGTGTACCTTCCAGTTAAGTTTACTGTCGATAACAGCACCAAAATATTTAATTTTATCTACAATTTGTAGAAAATTACTATCCACAGCAAGATTGATTGTGGCATCAATGTTAGTCTTTTTGCGAATCATCATTACTTTGCACTTGGTATGATTGAATTCCAGCTTGCAATGTTGAGCCCAATTATGAATAAAATCAAGAATATCTTGAGCGGTACTGCATAAATCGGAAAAATTTTTGTTCTGAACAATTGCGAGTAAGTCATCTGTGAAAGCAATTTTCCAGCACTTAAAATCATTCAATTTTTTAGTAAATAATTTATAATTAGGTTCCAAAGGAATGGGCCTGAAACAGAGCCTTGTGGACATCCTTTTTGGATGTTAACTACTTTCGACTTATTACCAAGTGTGAGAACAGCCGTTCTGTTGTTCAAGAAACTGCGGAAGACATTGAGAATATTTGAAGGAGTAAAAGCCTCCTTCATTAAGAAAATGATAAGGGGCCACCACGCGTTATCAAACGCTCCTTTTATTTCCAATGAAAGGAGAATAGTGAACAGGTTTTCTTTTTCCTTTCCTTTATAATGTGAACAAGTCGCAGTAGAGCATCCTCAGTAGATTTCTGTGGTGTGAATCCATATTGGTCTTTACTAGTATAATTACGATTGTTAAGATGCAATCTTAGTCTGTTTGTAAGAAGCTTTTCGAGACATTTTCCAATGCAAGGTAATAAGCTAATACACCTAATATTTTTAAGGTGAGGTCGCTTAGAGTTCAAACTCTTTGGGATTAAGACAACTTTAGCATTTTTCCAAAGAGCAGGGAATAGAGAAAATTTTAAGCATAAATTGAATACAGCAGGAAGAACAGAAGGAGAACACTGATGAAAGTAATTAATCATTTCATTGGAAAGGGAATCTAAGCCAGGAGATTTTCCAGTGGCCAAACCGTGAATAACAGCATTAACCTCATTGACTGTAAAAGGTACATCATCTTCTACAGAGTAGGCCTTGTTAGATTGTTCTCGAATATTTTGTTGAAAGGAATTATCGTTAGAATAATTGTCATCTGGGAATGAAAATTTCGAGATACCACTGAGAGATTCTTCAAAAGAAGATATGAAGTGACCTGAAGTGGTTTCAATGCCAATAATCTCGACACTTTTACTAAATTTTCTCTTCATGCCTTTATAAATCTTTTTCCATACATTTTAGGGGTAACATCAGAAAGAAAGTCTTCCATGAATTTAATTTTGAGTTATTAATTAAGTTCTTATACACTTCTTTAACGTTGAGGTAATTGGATTTAAAAATTTCCTTGACAATCGGCTTTTTGGCTCTTTGAAAGCGACGTCTTGAAGCATTTAACTTTTTACGCATGCATGCTATTTCAGCAGTCCACCAAGGAACATTTCTTTTATCATAAATCTTGAAAGGAATAGCTATCCTTCCTGCAGAAATCATGATATTTTGTGGCTCAAAAATTAGATTTTCTAGGCAAATAGGGTCATTACAAGTAGAGAGCTGATCCGCAAAACTACAATTATTGATAGCCTCATAACATTTAGTCTTAAAAAGAAACCAATTTGCTCTTCTATAGTCAAAGATTTGAGGTCTGTTTTGGGGTAAAGAGTTCGTAGCATTATCAGCCAAGGCAATTTCAAAATAAATCATCCAATGGTCAGAAAGCGAGTCGTAGTCAGGAATAGACCAATTGATGACATCTTGCAATAAACTTTCCCCAATAACAGTAATATCAACGTAGCTGGAACCTTGAGTTGAACAGAAGGTAGGACCGAAATCCTCATTAACTATAAAGAGTTGTTTGGTACTGAAGAAATCACATCTAGCATCTGAATAAGGACTAAACCAAACACTACTTTTGCTATTAGAGTCCATTCCCCGAATATGTCGAGAAGAATTAGCATTAGACATAAAAGTATCAATCTTTTGTAAATCAGCATCTAGATTTTTGCCCGGCTCAAAGTAGTAAGAAAACAGAATAAAATCTAAGTCATTTACAGTGATTTCAACAGAGATCATGTTATAATCAGAATAGTTATGATAAACAAAGGTAGAAATATTATTCGAGCGAATGATGATCGCTGATTTTATAACATCTGATTGGGAATCAAAGAATACTTTGTAATGGCTAGGAAACCCGGGAAGGCTCCCTTTGTAACAGTGAGGTTCTTGTTGTAACAGTGAGGTTCTTGAATCAATGCAACATCGATATTATCAGTCTCTATATTGAGAATGAGTTCATGCGTAGCATTTTTAGACTTGTATAGATTTAATTAGACGAAATATAAAAGATAACAAAAACCATTATTCATAATCAAAACGAGAGATTGATAATTTCTTCATGAAAATTTCACTCGGGCAACAACTATCATAAGGTTTATGATAAATATTAACTCTTTTTGAAGGATTTTTAGTTTTATTATTAAATCTAGCACAATTGACACAAACTTGATTATTTCTATTAGAAGACTCTGTGATTTATGGTTACCTGAGCAGGTAAAACAAGCAAGGTGGTTTTTACAATCAGCAGCCTTATGATTATAACCTAAAAATTTGAATCATCTATGTATAATAACGAAATCATCAACTTCACAAACAGACCTGTCAAGCTTGAGAGATCTTAACCTTAAAATTTGTTTACGGACATTAGGTGGAACACTAATAATAATCATCATAACAATCATCTCGTTTCAATTCGGGGACTCAAGACAGATCATGTTTGATCTGTCTTGAGTCCCCAAATTTCCTTAGCTTAAAACGAACTTTAGACTCTGAAATTTCTTCCTCAGACACTGAAATATCAAAATTTTACTCAAATAAGACCTTGATAAGTTCATCATCATGTAGTGAGCTAGGAACATGTTTAATAATAATGGCAGGATATTTTCGTTTAGCAAGAGTTAAAGAAAGAGAAGTGCAATTTTCAGCCAGAATATCACGAAATTTTTTCCTGTCATCATCAGACACACATTCTACCAACAGTTTATCATTTGGAAGACTTCTTACGTTTTTGATACCAATTTCATTGCTTCTTGGATTGACTTGCGTTTTTATGATGTTTTTAATATCTCCAGCTTTAAGGGTTCCTTGTTCATTCGCACAGATAATGAAACTGCATTTTTTCCCATCGCTCATTTGTTTGTGAAAAGTTTCTATAGATGGCACCACTACACTCGGGTACGATTTCTTTTCTTGTATTTTCATTAATACATTTTCATAAGCTATACGTGACTGTACATTTTTAAATTTATCAAAATTTGAGTAAATAAGACAACGTATCTCACTCAAAACATTCTTTGCATCTTCCTTCCTCTGTTGATTCATGTTTAATCTGGAATTAAGCGCATTTTCAGAGATTTTTAACTTATTTTCGCAGGAAGCATAAAATTCGTCATCAACACCAATGGCGTCCATGTTGCCACCTCCAGACACAGTTTCGAGGCTCAGCGTTTGAATGCGGCAAGATCAAGGCACCCTTTCATCCCATCAACGTACCTATGAAACTGAGACACCGAGCGTGCTTCTGAATTAAACACAAGGGGGTTCGTGGTTCGTATCCCAGAATCCTCGGTCACGAAAACATGCTCACAGACACTGTAGGCCTTGGCCCCACGAAACTGTTACTGAGTTTAATTTCAATTTCCTGGACTTTTCCCGCTTCAAGAATCAATTCATGGCCCCCCATATGATTTCTTCTCTAAAAAAGGAATGATGCAACCATTCTCTGTCATTTTTGAATGCGTATTTTTCTGGAACATCGTAGCGTATGTGTTTTATGCTTTTTCAATGCACCATTGGGACACAGGAATTGCAGCGCATCATTCCAAGCTCATCGGAAAGCAGGCGGAGTTGGCAGTCGAATCGTTAGAGCTCTGGTTTTTGACTGAACAATGTCCGTGGAGTTCGAACCTCACCTTGAGCTAGGATGTTTTCATTAATTCGAAAAAACTTTAAATGGACTTTCGTGTTCTAACTAGCCATCATGAGCCTAAAATGGCCCTTGACCGATAAATAAGCAAATCTAATGCATTTGGTAAAATACCGTTTCATGGTACACAATAACGTTTTGAACGAAACTAAGTGAATAATAAATATCGATAAAAATAGCAACTCTCGAACATTTTCCGTGAATCTTAAGAGCTGCGAAAGTTGATTGACGCCCATTACATTGGAAAACAAAACACACAACCATTGAATGAGCTAAATGACAGCTCATACACTCAGAGTGTATAGAACATAAATGTTTTAAGGCCATTAAAATAAAAACGTGACTATTAATTTAATTTTATGCTGGGAAACCTGTTGTTGAAAAACTTTATTCTGAAGCCTGTTGGACTTGTTTACAGAAATAAAGAAAAAACTTGCTTTGTCGAATTCTTAATATCAGAAAAAGAATAATGATTGTGTAGGGTACTTAATGAGCTTAAACTCTCTGTAATATTCGTCAACATTTATTAAAGAATACAGCAATAATTATATTCATACTATATGAGCATAAATGGCTGATTTAATGCAGGTAAAAAAATTGATATCCTCGAGTTTGGTGCTTGAGAATATTACTGCTTTTTTTTTATCTATAATTAATTAATAATTTCAGTAAGGCATGCGTTGCATAAAATAGTTTTTAGCATTCAATTAGCTACCTTTGACATTTAAAAAGATAGATTCTTTGTTATAAAAATAATAAAGTTTGTATTGCATTAGTAAGTTAAACGTCACTTCTAAAAAGATGTCAAGATTCTTGTGTATTTATATTGCGAATAAATATAAATGAAACAATGCAAATATTTTTCAGGTTGAATTCATGAGCTGATATGTTTTGAAATGAAAAATTATTTACAATTTAATACATATGCAGCCAATGAATAAGAATCGGATAAGAAAACAATGACTATAAAACATGCGGTGATTATTGATATGCACATTTTCGCCCTAAAATATATAAATTAAGTAGAAAAACTCTAAAATATAAGTGTCTATAATACTTAATTAATGGGCTAATTTAACTGACGATAAATGCCCTAAAATATTTAATTGATTTGAAAAACCATCTCTCACATATTTCACGTTATACATTTATTTTAACTTATTTGATTCACCTGGTGAAAAAAAAGCGTTACGTGACAAACCGAAATAAATGCTTTCCGGGTGTTAAACAAAATACATCATTATTATTTCACTAAATATTCAGTCATGTGATGACGTCTTTATAACCATAAGATGATGTTATATCGTATCAGATATAACATTATAAAGTCGTTATTGCTCCAAAAACTTACCATTCAATTTTCAAGTTGAATGGTTCGTACTTTGGCTTTTGGCTTAACAGCTCATAGATTCGAGTCCTGCTCCGGAAATGCTGAGATGTTTTTCGTTGTTCAAAGTTCAATTTTACTTTTAGGTATCATTCCTACTAGGCTTAGTGTATAGAGTGCGATCGCAGAGCATAATTCAAAGTAAAACGTGACTGGAAAAGTTAACACTGTAACATTAATATTTGTCCATCAACTAATATGTTACCGTAAGTTATTGATTTTAAGAAAAAGCCTTTCATTTCTTTAATTAAAAAGCATAAATAGATTATTTCTGCCTTTTTTTTTTTCTTTTTTTTTTGCATATTGTCTACAAATTTGAAACTATTTGTATGTTTTGCGAAAATAACTAAGAAAATTAAGGTTCATTAAAAATCAGAACATGCATTATCTTCACATGGTGAAATACTTTTTTGTTTTCATGGCTCATATTTTGAATATCAAACATTACATTATTAAAAGCAAAAAATCGATAACTGTATTTGTGACTTACATCAAAAATACTTCCCCGATGTGAAGTCGCTGAAGCCGGTGGACCTGGTGGTCCTGGTAACCCTCTAGGTCCTGGCGCTCCAGGTATGCCATCTAGACCTGGTTCGCCTTTCTGACCCATGACACCCGGTGGACCGGGGGAACCAGGAAACCCCTTAGAATTAAAATAAAACAAATGAATCATTTTGAATGAAGGAAACTGAAGAAAAAGCATTTCTGTTTTCAAAAAAAAAAAAAAAAAAAAAAAAAAATCCTTGTGTGATTTTAAAAACTTTTTAAAGATTATTTGCTTAATTAATCTAAAATAATTATTTATTCATAAATTTTATGCAAGTTGTCTTGCATAAAATTTATGAATAAAGTGAATTAGGAAGAAAGTGAAATTTTTAGCAGACTTAAATAAAAATTGATGCGTTGGACAATGATTTCATAAGAAGCTAATTTTAATACTAAAAAAATATCAGGAGTAAAGAGTGCATAGGAAGAAAAACACATTTTATATCAACATCTAACAATTTAAATTGAGATCTCTTATAAGTATTTCACCTTTTCTCCTCTTGGGCCAGGCAGACCGATTTCCCCTTGCGGACCAGTAATTCCCTGTAATGGAAGCTCATCTTAGCAAATTGTTACAATCGCAGGGAAAAACATTCAGTTTGAGCAAAGTAATTTTTTTTTCCATAATGAATCAAAGCAAAAAAAAAGTTTACCTAATACTGAGAAAGAACAATTTTTATGGAAAAAAGTGTAATATACCATCAAAAACAATAGTTATAACATTGCTTATTTTGGTATTTCTCAGATGAAGTGCTTACTGGATGTCCTGGTATCCCTGGAATTCCATCTCTACCGTCTTGACCTGGTGGTCCTGGTGGAAGATTCAACGCTGAGATGTTGCAGTAGCATTTTTCGTTTACTTCGGGTTCCCAAGGAGTATTCAACTCAGTATGCTTGAAAATAATGTCGTAATTTATAAAGCTTGTATTTGTTACTTCAATAAATTATGCAATAATAATTCTTTGGCAGTTTAACAAAGAGATAATGTAAACACTTCAAACAAAATTAGGCTACGAATTACTGCCATGAAAAACTGTAATAATTTTCTCAAATTCTGCGAAAAATATAAGATTTTAAAAGATAATACAATGATCCTCTAAACTGGACATTATAGAAACAATATATATATATATATATATATATATATATATATATATATATATATATATATATATATATATATATATATTATATATATATATATATATATATATATATATATATATATATATATATATATATATATATATATATATATATATATATATATATATATAGATATTATATATATATAAGTCATTTATCATTCATAATATCAGTGACTCATCCTTCAGAATGCATCATCAGTTTAGTTTATTTTGTAATTCAGGTAGATAAAAATGTTATATAGTATTACCTTTGTGCACAGTCATGTTAAGTCTTACCAACTGTGACACTCATCCGGGTCATGTTCAGATATATGATAACAAAGAATCTGTAAAATTCACAAAAATTTGAAGAATTCGAAAATGGGGTTTTAAAAATGTGGATGATGGTTGTTGAGATATCCTGCTTGCAAAGAAAAATTTCAATGACATTTATATTTATGTGTCTAAATAGTGGGAATAAGAGTTAGAGATCTATTAAATGCACACTAGATCGAGGTATTCAAGATGTTGTTCAGTTTTAAGCATTAAATGGCCAATAATTTTTGGCAAAAGAGACAATTTTAAACTGATAAAATTATAAAGGAATGTTTTTAGTAATAATCTGAATTTTAATCTCTGACCTATATATTTATATTGCATTTCAATAGATGACCTGTTCTGAAATGCATCTTTGTAATTTTATTTAATAACAATAATTATTGGGATCGTTCCTTTTTCTGTCATTAAAATTTCCACAATTTTCGGCAAAAGAGAGAATTTTAAGCTAATAAACAATTATCTGTGTGACACTTTTTAATGATCATCGAAAGGTATAATCTATGACCTTTATACTTATATTGCTGTATTAGTCATTTGGAATAGATGACCTGTTCTGAAATATATGCGTTTGCAATTTTATTTAATGATTATTAACGTGTTTATCCCTTTTTTTTCTTAATGGATGACCTGTACCTAAATATATATTTGGAATTTTATTTATTTATAATTATCATGGTCGTTTTTTTTTTTTTTTTTTTTTTTTTTTTTTTTACATATTTTAATAATTTTTTTGCAAAAGCGAGAATTTTAAATTTGTTAATTCTTTAATAATCATCAAACGTTTAATTTATGATCTGTATATTTATATTGCTATATTATCAAATTTAAGCAGGTAATCACTTCTGACATTTTTTGTATCCAATTGCGGGGAAAGAAAACTTTTTATTTATTTTTTTAATTAATTTATTTATTTAGCTAAGAATAATAGGTGATCATAAACACCACAAGCTCTTAAAAGTAAAAGAAAGATCCAATTCCTTTCCCAAGAAGTTCTCTCGCACGCCAGTCTCGAAGTCAAGTCCATGGAGTGAACTGTTGCAATAGGGATGGTTATAATTCATAGGTTCTACGTAACCCCAAAGTCGACCGTCAGGACAAAATAAGTGCTCACACAAGGAGAGGCGAGGCTTCTCCGGTATTAGTCCTACATCTGCCTCACTCCAGTTCCTGTCCTTTATTTTTTCTTGAAGAATTCTTAACTTAAATTTTTTGTTTATACATAGTTTTATGGGATGGTAGGACAGTCCGAAGTAATTTGACTTGATTTATTGGAAAAAAATTATCGAAATTTTAATGACAAAAAAGAATTACCACGACAAGTGTTACTATTAAATGAAATTGAAAACATATATAGCAGAAGTGGTTTCAGCACCACTTCAGACGTACATGTTAACAATTTTATTTAATAGTATCTTTTGTCCTGGTAGTTCCTTTTTTTTTCTTAAAATTTCAATAATTTATGGCAAAATAGATTACTTTAAATTAATAAAACAATTGTAGATCAATTTTTCAATGGTTCGCAAAAGGTTGACCTGCGACCAGTATATTTATACTGCAATATTAGTCAATTTGAATAGATGACCTGTTCTGATATTCATGTTTGCAATTTTATTTAATAATAACTCTCTGAATTTTACGCAGAATGTTTTTCATGCAAGGGTAATAATATGCTGCATATTTTTGCTCTAATGAGTTTGAATTGTTAAAATCATTTAGATCACATTTTGCATATGGATCATAATTCAGATGAGACTTACGAATTCAAAAAATTAATAAACAGCAAAGTTGCTATTACAACAGGGGATGAAAGCTACGCTATAACATACGGTGCTGTATATCCACATATGTGCTACATGACTTTGATTAGAAACATTATTATGCATATACTATCCGTATCAATAAAAAATTTTGGTACTTTTCCATTATATTTCCCTTACAACAAACAAGCAAACATTGAGGATCATCTTAGACAGTTAATACTGGAAATTCTGCGATGCAGTGCAAATGTATACCGATGGTAGTGTTACAAAAGACCTTATTGGAAGCGAGGTTTGTATTGTAACCGTGACACTTGTTCATTCTTCAGATGTGAGTTGATAGCAATTAAGGAGGGGCTTGCTCCTATGACTGACAGCCGCAGTGCATCTCAGTGACTGGTCCTCTATAAACGATGGTATCTATTCTGCTCAAATTGAAAATGATCTCCCAAGACCATGATGTACACCTCCAATGGATTCCATCTCATGTAAATATTAGAGGCAATGAGGCCGCTCATCGACTGAGCAAAGTGAGGAAGATACGTCCACTGGTTCATCACTTACGTATCAGGAACTTTACTCTAATGAAAAAAATCGAGACTACATTCAATCTGGAAAATTCCACCAACACACCAATGGTACTCTGGAACATCTCCTGGAATTAAGATGTGACCGAAAATCTCAAACTGTCTTGGCCAGATTCTCAAGTGGAAGTCTAAAATGTTTATTGTTTGAACTCTGGTACAAAAAGTTATCCCAGTTATAAAAAATGCTGTGACCATCCAGCCTCACCGAAACATATTCTGAATTGCGTCGTACTTTCCCGGAAGGATTTATCCTCAGATCCCCTGCTAGTCATCGACTTTCTGACTGTCAACAATTTATTGGAGTTGATCTGAATAATGTCCGATCTTTAAAGAGGATTAGTTCACACACACATATATTTATCCTAAAGAACTAGCACATTTTTTACGGGGAAACGAAAATAATATAACGTAGATACGACGATTTTAGTAACTCAAAATTTTATTTTAAAGTTAATGTATACTAAATCCAATTATTTTGGTGCAAAATTGACTAAAAAATGATAAACAATGGTAGACAAGCTACATTCTAAACAAAGCTAAAGCTTGTGTGCTATGTGCAAAAAGATTGCTAGGTGATAATTTTGTCGGTTAAAATAAGCATTACGATCACAAATCAGCAAGGGCAAAAACCAATTAAATACAGCAAAATTTAATTTTGCCTCATTGAAAAAAGGTACTATTACATTATACTTACACAATTGATCATCGATGCAATTGCTAAACAGTTTCCGCTAGAAATAAACATTGGCGTTTAGTTAAGTTTTACCAATAAGTGATGATTGTTTGGTTTTTAAAATTTAAATAAATTATTTGTGTAATGTTTTAGTAATTTCTGGAACAGTAAACATTTTTAAACAATACATGATACAAATGGAATATTTATGACAATAATTTATGATTTTTCCTTACCTGTTACGGCGATTATCAAAAGTAAGGGAAAGTAATGGAAAAGTACAATTATTTATTACAATTGGACCACCGAGATTTTATCAAAGACACCAATGGGAAAGGTTACAGAGAAGAGGGAAAATTGTATATCAAGAAAAATCGATCTGTAATTAACTTGAAGCAAAGGTTGGGATTCATTTTAAAATTTATATTTGAGGATTTGTAATGAATTTAAATTGAACAAAAAATAATAATTTGGAAAAATTTATTTAAAAATTTTACTTTTCATTCAATTTGTATTCATAAGTGGTTTTAATTTAATGATTGTTTGAATAAAAAATTTTTATCAAAAATTAGAAGTAGAAATGTTATTAATGTTTTATCTATTTTGAAGTAATAGCATTTTTAAAAACCATTTAACATTTTAAAAGAACCAATAGAAAACATATATATTCAGATTTATTTTGTATATTAGTATAATAATATAAAAAAAATCTATTGTTTTATAAAAGCAAAATTTAATTATTGAAGGATTTTTATAACATAAACAAAAATGTTTTTCATGTTAAAATTCATTTCTCTTGGTTTTAAGCAATTATTTGAACAATAAATCTGCTCCTATAATTACTACATTAATTTTAATAAATTCAAAATTTTTTTACTGAAGAATATCGTATGCATTTCGATTTTTACTTGTCAAAGAAAGGTTTTATTTTTGTTACACAAAAAATAATGCCTTGAAGTTTCACCAAAAATATTGTATTTGGTACTCTTATTTTTTTTACACCATACTTTTCAAATTGAGCATATCTATACCCAGGCTAAGTATAATAATTATGCTGTGTGAATGTTTTTTTTAAATAAAGCTTATAAACTGCCATGGTTTTTGTATACAGCCATTTACTTTTGAGTGATTTATTTTATATTTCTTGTGTGTTTCGTTTTAAATTATTATGTTCAATATATTTAATTTTACTTTCTTTTCTTTCCAATGACATACAATCATATTTTAAGTTCTGCAGTGAAAAAGGACAAATCATTTGTTGTAAACAAGTACAGAAAGTAATCTAGTACACCACAATAAGATTAAGAAAAAAATTCCCTCAGGAAGAAATCTCATAAAGGTTAATGTAACAAATTTTTTGAATGTAACAGTTACTTCTGATAACTATGAGAGTTATTTGAAATAACTGTTACATTCGAAGTAACGCAAAACAGTTTAATGGAACAGTTAATATGTTATCTTTTAAATGCAAATTAAGAATGAACGAGTATTATCGCGATCTAAAGTCAAATATCTTACCGGTTCTTCGCCTGAACCTATATCTGGAAAAATCCATTCATCACGCTTGTCTTTTCTTTTCCAACGAGGATTTCCAATGTAAGAACAATCCCCCTATAATATGAATAATTCATCCATTTTGACTGTGTTGTAGAATACACATAAATTGCTTAACTGAAATATATCCTAAAAATCTTACTTTTTCACCTTTTGGTCCTGGTGGTCCTGGAGCACCAGTATCTCCTTTTTCACCGCGGAGAAGTTCTATTTTCGGAAGAAAAAACTTTTCGTCGTCTTTGGGGTTGAAGAAATGTGTCTATAAGAAAATTGTTTGTCGTAATTTACGCATACGTACATATATTATTAAAATTATAAGGAAAAAATTATGAATCAAAGTAATTGTGTTTTATAACTGGTTAAAAATGTTAAGAAAAATTAACAATGCCCCAAAAATTGCTTTCGCACTTTTGCAAAAAAAGAAAAAAAATGAATAAAATCGATTACAATTTTATAATAAATAAATTCTATTTACGAAATTTTAAAAATAGCACATTTATTTATTCATTTTTTTAATGAAATATGTACTCGAAAATAAGTATCTAAATTTTATGTCTTGTACTCAAAACAATTAAGATGCAAACATAGGAAAGATGCTTTTTAATACTTTTTGGAAATTAAATTTACTAGTTTTTTCAATTTACAAAGCATTTAATAAAGAAACCGGAAAGAAATTCCAGTGCGTCAGAGTTAATCTCGAAAACTTTTATGCAATGGTTTATCTTACTCTAAAAGAAAGCTGAGACGCTAGACAGGAATCACCTTAAAGCTCAAAATTACTATATTGATTTTGTGTTTCCTGGGAGGAGTTTCAATAGTTAAACTGTACAGAGAATTAAGTATTCATAAAATAATTTATTTTATAATCATATATATATTTCACAGATATATAAAAACAAACATTAAATTTTCAAAGTCCTAAATACTTATATTCATTTTTCAAAAATATTTTCTTTTCTATATCAAAAATTCACCAGAATATAATTATTTCTTTTTTGAAATTCAGTACGCAATGTGCAATGAAGTTTCTAGTTTTCTTTGATTTACATAAAATATTCACACCCACGTCCATAAATTAAGGATAATTCAGAATCACACAGAAATTGAACTATAAAATAAAAATTTCCCATGTAGAATGATCACAAACATCTTAAAGAATAATATGCTAATTACAAAAAACCACCAGATGGTGCCGATAGTACGCCACAATGACGTGAGTGTAAGAGAGGTGTATGTAAGGAATGGTTGCAAAAAAGTAAAATTGTCCACAGGCATTCTAAAAGCATTTTCACTGCAATAAACGCATTGGTACACAAGAAGCATTTGGATGATGTTTTACGTGATAGAATTATTGGCCGTCTGGAAGTACCCAGCTGGAAGAATCCGAGAAAATTGGAATCGCCCAGAAAGTCATCTCCGGGCTTTGGCAACGGTTCCAATATGATGGTAATGTGAGTAGATGTTAGAGCACAGGTCGCCCCCGAGTTACAACGCTGAATGAGGACCGGTGTTTGGCAGTTACTGCCAAAAGAAACAGACACAGCACAGAATCAGACCTGTGTCATCAGATCTCTTCAGCTACTGGTATGGCAGTTTAAAAGCAGACCGTGTACATACACTTAGGGCAAATTGGTCTATATGCTCGTTCGCTGTCAGATGTGTTCCACTTACCGCAACTCACTGCCGCCTGTGATTAGCCTGGAGTAGAGAGTATGCATTGTGGACACCGCAACAGTGATCTTATGTGATGTTTTCCGACGAATCCAGGTTTAGCTATCTGTCTAATTCTCACCGGGCTTTCATATGGAGGGCCAGGTACCACCAAGAGAACACTATTGAACGACACGGTTACGGTGGTGCAAGATTGGTCGTTTGGGAAGGAGTTATTCTGGGTTCCAGAACTAACCTGCAAGCTCAGAATGTAACCCTGACAGGCCACAGCTATCGGGATGTCATTCTGGAATAACATGTATGTTTGTTTCGGAGCGCCATGGGCGCAAAATTTCTGTTTATCGAACATTGTAGACGAATGCCTTCAATTGGAGGATAACACCCGTAATGACTGGCCAGCATATTCATCGGACTTGAATCCAATAGAGCATGTGTGGGACATGCTTGGCCAACAAATTGCAGCCCGCAAACCCACATGTCAATGGGAACTTCGGAGAGCATTGATTGACGAGTTATGTAATATTCCCCAAGATGAGATCGATAATTTGGTGCTCAGTATGCCTAGCCGTTGTATTGCATCGTCTGGGGAGCATACTGTGTATTAACCATTATACAATCATGTTATATTGGTTTTTGTAAACGGGTTCTTTTTTTTAAATTTGCTCCAGGTAGAGTAAAAATCGCAATTTTTATTAATGATGTCAAACAAATAACATCTTTTTTGCTCTTTACCTTTTGTTTAATAAACATACTTTACAAATAAGTCATATTTGTTTTTCTTCCGTGTCTCTTTCTTTGCCTGAACTTGCATTATCCTTAATTTATGGACACAAGTGTGATTTATGAAAAATATTTATAAAAAATATAAACATCATGCGTGTAAATACTTGAATAAAAATATTTGCTGAAAATGATCTATGCGTTTTATATATTCTAAAATAAATAATGCAATAAATTTAAAAAAAATTTTTCCATTTTTTTTTGTTGAAAAATTGAGTTTTAATTAATTATTGCCTCAATATAGCAGAATTTACAGATTAATTTCTATACAATTAAGAAATTACCTACATAAATTCTTTATTTATTTATATGAAATAAAATATTCACCATTAAAGCTTTCAAATTTATTAATTAATGAAGATCCGATTCTTAAAAACAATGTGAGTCAAATGAAACAAATTTCTTTGTAAAATCATATTGTTTTCTTTAAAACAATCTCCCAAATAACAATTGGAAGGCTATTATTTTTATCGAGTTATGAAGTAATGTACTACGCATTATCTTATTAAACTAGAATTTCAATGCGAACATATCCAAGGAATTAAGTATTTTATTAGTATTTAAAAATATTTTATTAGTTATTATAATTTTAAGGAATTAAAATATGTTATTAGTATTTAATTTTTAAGAAAATCTCAACTTTAAACTTTCATTAAAATATATAATAATACTATGAATGCTTCATAAAACCGTACTTTTGTTATTACAACATAACTTCCATGAGAAAGGTGTCGACAAGTTTCTGATGGGTGATTTCTTTTTATTGGAGGGAAAATATGTATTTCTCTCCAACATTTAAATACTGAAGTAAAGCTATCATATCGTATTTTTATCATTCAACTTAATATTTCTAATTGAGATAAAATATATTTCAAAAAATATAAATGTTTAGTACAATAAAATTTATTACGAACCGTTGCATGTGCTCCATTGTGCACCTTGTAGTCATGAGAAGTATGCGGTTTCATGCCTGCAACACAACAAATAAACAAAAATTAAATATTTTCCCAACTTATGGCTCTACTAAACAAAAAATACTCCGGTTACACCAGAAAAATTTATCCCTCAAGACATTTCGAGCCAGCGAAGACTGGTTGACAGTCTCGTAACAATTCTAGAATGGCCCGATCAGAATAAAAGGGATCGAAAGGTTTTTCACCAATCCTAGAGCGTTTCTTGAACTTAATTGGAGAGAGAAGTTTTATTTCAAACACTCCATCCTCAGTTCAATGTAATTTTTACTCTTTTTTTTTTTTTTTGACGTGTATATGGGACAAAGCAAATGCGATATGACTCTATTGTTTTCGGTTTAGTTTCGCTAGAAATGGAGGAATTTAAAACTTCCTTTTGTAAAAGCAATCGATTTGAATATGTAAAAAAAATGTAATTGAACAAGAAAGATTACAGAAACATTACGGTAAGTCTTTATTTCTTATAATTGATTGAATGACTAAATCAAATTTTCATATTTGTGATTTTTCACCATTATGTAAAATTTTGTATTCGAAAGTGTGAATGAATGAATTCTATTGAATTCATATATATTTAATATTTATAATATTTGAAATTTCTAATTAATTGATAATATTTAATAATTTAAAAATGCATTTAGAAATTTTAATTTTAAATTTTAAATACTATTTTATGTCAAAGTTTAATCTACTATAAATTAATAGTAAATTATAATGAATGCAATTTTAAATTCTTTTACTTTCGAAACCGCATGAATATGATTATTCCTTTTCTCGTTGATTTAAATATCCAATGTATACTATAAAAATATTATTTAATATAATTTATTTTATACTGAATTAGAAATGCGATTAACATCAAATTCAACATTTTACCAATAAATAAAAATAATTTTTTTCATAATTAAAATTCATAGCTTTTTAATTTTAATAATAATACAATATAAAGCAAATATTTACTTACATAATATTACTTGACATTATGTATTTTATTTATTAAAATTTTTCTGATAATTTTTTATTTGATTGTTACTAAGTAAAAGCATTCGTAGATAAAATGAAAAGGAATTGTATGTATCGAAATCTACTATTAATTTGTATAATGTTTTAGAATTTACAACTAAACATTTTGTCAATGGAAATATAATTTATATTCGTATTCTATGGTGGTCATTGTTACCATCGAAGAAAAAAAAAATTAGCAAAAGTAAATCTGAAACATGTAGTTATTTTGAAGATGATGAAATTCTATGTCAGGAAGAAATGGCTGATCAGGTATATTGTGTTTAAAGTGTAATCAAAATAAGTTTTATCGAAACTGAGAAAATGTTAACTAATGTTATTATTACAATTATTAATTTCATTTTGCTTGCAGAATTTATTTAAAAGTTTGAAGTAATATTCTATGTTTAATGTAAGAATGTGGTAACTTAATTAAATGACATGAAAATTCCAATCAATATTTTCATGTTGAAATCTCTGATTAAAGTTTTTTTTGTTTTTAAGTTAATTTTAAAATATTGAAAGATAACTATTCATTAAATTATACATTAAATTAATATTATTTGGTAACTGGCTTAAGAAATTTTAGTTACATTTTTAAATCTATTTTGAAATAAAGTTTTGTTTGTTTTTACTTCTAAAACTAAATCATAATTAACGTTATAATAAATTTATAATTCATTCAAAATTTTCTAAATTTTTAATTTGAATTTATTAGTTAATAAAAATAAATATCTAGACTATTTTCAATTCGCTTGATCTAGTTTTTACATGTATGATATTATTGAGTATAAACACAGATGTGTATATATATATATTTTCCCTTTCAGATGAAATGGTTACAATTTGAAATGCCTAATGAAATTCATAGAGAAAAAATATTTGAACTTAAGAAAATTTTTTTTTTAATAAAACAGCATTTTCTGTGATGATTAATAGCCGATCTATTACAGAATTTATTTCTCTGTGTATCCAAAATTGACTGCTTTCAATGGAGCTTTGGTAGGTATGAAATCTGGATTGTTTGCATATTTGAGAATAAATCTTAAAATATTCATGAAAGTATTAAACTTTTATACTAACATTATTTTCTAACGATATCACAATGACTTAAGCACGCCAAAATTTAGAATTCCTTACATTATTTGTATATATGGAATTTTTTAATGGAACAAGCTGTATATATATTTCCAAGTTTTTGATTGCATGTGAATAAAGTGTTTTAAATTGTTTTAATGCCAAAAAATTTAGTTGAAATTTTGTAGAAAAAGGCGTTATGTATAAAAATGGAACAAGTATATCAGTATTATTTTGATATTTTTTTAATGATTGTACGATCCAAAAGAAAGTAATTACTACAATCTACACTTTACAAAATATGCAGTTTCACTTAAGCTCTTTTATTATATTGCAGTTTTTTATCTTGCATCTTACTTGCACTAAGATGTATGTTAATTAACATGTATATTTCAATATGTGATACAAAAGCAGGGTTTAAAACATTTTTTTGTTGTTGTAGCTCGTAAAAAAAATTATTCATTTAGTTTCACCTGTTTTCCAATAACAGTTAATTGATTCGAATATGCTTTAACATTAGAAATAAATGTAAGTATGCATGCATATATTTTTATTTAATGCTTAAAAATCCATTTTGTAATTAATGATTGGAGCTATATATATTACATAACAAAGAAAAAATCCAAAACTATTTTGTATTTGTTTCATTGTATATCATTAATTTATCATTTTTGCCACATTTTTATAAAAATTTTCAAAAAGTAGATAATCATTAATTTACTAATTAGTTTTAAGTAATTAAACTAACAACTTAGAATAAATCAATTAAGTATGAGAATACTAATTTTTTTAACAAATTACTCTTGCTTTAAATTACAATAAAAAGTTCTATTAATTTAATATAAATAATTATATTTTACTTATTACATTTGGAATTTGATATTTAACATCCAGAGGCTGACTGTTTTCTTAGTAAATATCTAACTTTTTCTAGAATATTATCATATGTTCAAAAACTTGTCCTATACTCTAGAATAAATACGAGAGAATTCAGGATGATAGTATTTTTTAGGCTGAATATCATTTTAATACAGAATATAATTAAGTAGCTATCTGATTCCTTGACCTTTTTATTGTAGAAAGGGAAATTAATATTAATCTCTTTGTGCAGACAATCTCATAGACTTATTGATTTATTACCAGCTCTTGTAATATGCTCATATAGATATTTTGCTTCGTTTTTTATTACTGTATAATGAATATTGCTGTTTCAAACAGCTTTAGCTATGCACTCATAAGTCTTAAATATCCAGAGTATGATTTTTAATATGTTTTTATTTAAATATACATAAAATTTCAAGTTTACATTATTATGTTTCTTGCTCATGCATGGTATTTTTTTAATTACTAGGGTTTTATAATGCTGCCTAAACATAATGTGATTTTTCAATACTTTTTAGCACAGTGTTTCACGATTCATACAGAATCCGTATCAAATATTAGAAATCATGGTGAAATCAATTGGAGTAAGTCTTTATAATAATATTATATATATATTTCCACTTTTTAAAAATGCTTGTTTAAAATTCTAAATAATATTTAATAAGTTTATGATTACTCCTTTGCAGCAAAATAAGGCTTTATTTTTTTTAATATTTATTCTTATGAAATTTTAATATTAAACTTTATATGAACACTAATAAGAATGCAAGTACTATAGAAATTTTAGTTATTATGCTTTTTTTTTCGATATTAGATGAAGAGATCTTCAGAAGAAGAAGAACGCTCCAATGGAGTCCTTGCTTTGCTGTGGTCAAAAGCTAGACCTGAATATGAAATATTTTTATCTGTGAACAATTTATTCATTAATGTCTAATATGCAAGATTAAAAACCGTTCAAATGTCATCATGTGTTTAATGCTAAGTACGATGATAAACTTACCGTATTTTATGTTTTCATGTACTACATGATTTATAAATTATAAAATGGTCCAGTTGGAACTTAAATTTAAACAATACATTCTTACTATATGCGATCAAGGTCTAAATTTTGCAAAATGCATGCATTAAAATGTATATTATCTTTTTATTCTTATTTTTATAGTATTCTTCTTTTGTATTATTAAATTGTCAATTCAAAGAAATTAAGCTCCAATACTAATTTGACATCATAAACATAAGAATTTGTGTATACATATTTTCATTTAATTTTTCACTGCATTAAAAATTGAATAAATGTTTTTTTTTTATAATCTTGCATTTTATTTTTAATTTCATTCTTATTATCATTGAAGTTATTTTCAGTGTATACTAAACTTTGAAAATGTATCAAAAAACAAGATTTATTTGCCAATACATTGGTTAGTTTTGTTCAACAGAAAATAATCTCTAAATATATATCTTTACAGTCCTGTAACAAAAATTAATATTTAGCTATACTATAAATAAATGATTTTTTCAAAAGAACACAAATTATATTTACTTATCAAAAATATTTATGTATTGCTTAAATTGTGTACAAATTGCTGTACTAGTAATGTTTGTAAAAATTAATTTTGTACTTAATGGGCCCATTGTAAACTAAATTGAAAAATAATTAGTGTGACAATTTTTTCTTGAGAGTGCTACACTCACACAAAAAACTATATATATAATTAATGTAATAAATGGCTGTACAATTCATTTAATACTGTATGTAATTTAAAACACACTATAATTATTAAACTCAATTAAAATGTCATATTGTACATTATAATATCAATGTGTACCACTATATAAAAGCATTGAGAAACAAATATACATTATTATGTTACCAATGAGGAATTGTTTAATATACTATATGAAACTCTTGACAGAATAGACCATGTAAAAAGAACGCGTAAGCTTAAAGAGTTTCAAGTTAAATACAAAAATATTACATATGGAGTTGTAATGCTCTATTCAAATTTATGTCAACAGAATGTCAAATGAAACACAGTGCACCTAAGAAAGGTATTGTTGTGAAACCAATGATCAGTTCTGAGTTTAACTCAAGATGTCAAGTTGATCTGGTGATCTGCAGTCAAACTCAGATGGTGAATATAAGCTCATAATGGTGTATCAAGATCACATTTAACTAAGTATGTCCAAGCTACAACCTTTGAAAACCAAGAGAGCTGAAGAAGTAGCGTATCACGTTCCTCCAATATTTTTAACATTTGGTATTCCAGAAATATTGCAATCATATAATTGGTAGAGAATTCAGTAATCAAGTCATATCCCGAATATGCCCTGTGTGAAAAGATGGTCAGATAATTCATGGAAAACCTCGTCACAGTCAAACGCAAGGCTCAGTTGAAAGGGACAATCAGGATATACGGAATATGATAACTACTTGGGCACAAATAAATGGTCAGATAGTTTACCCTTGGCTCAATTTTCCAAGAACACTACATACCAAGATTGAATAAAACAGAGTCCTAATGAAGCCATGTTTGGTGTTAAAACAAAAATAGTCATTAACTCACCTTAATTACCAAGCGAACAAATGACAAATATTTAAACCGAAGAACAATTTGAAGAAATTGTTTATACTTTTGAAACTGAAAAACAGATTGAAAAAACCTGTAACACTTTTGAAAAAAATTGAGTGGTGGTCATCCCGAAAACCATATTCCAAAGAAAAACATTAATGAGGACTATCTACCACTTCTTCATACCAAGTTCTAATTGAAAAACACGTCTTAATTTCTGTAAAAGAGCGAAAAAAACTACAAAAACCTGTAAAAAAACTACAAAAACATTACGAGCGTCATAAAAAATAGCTTTCTCTCATTAAAATTAGTGATGCTGCATGAATAAGAGTCTCAGATGTCGATCATGGTCTAACAGGTAATTGAAATGTGCCAGAAGTTATTGTTGAAATAGAAGACCCTGACTTCTATAAACTGGCAAACAAAAATGGTACCCTCCAGTAGCCTTGCCCACATTCTCAATCTGTGAAGAAATGTTACTTTCCATAGATGAGATTGCTTCTCTAGAAATGCCTCTGAGAGGAGCGAGCAGTTTCAGTTAATTAGAAAATCAGGGGGGGGAGCTATACACGCTGCCATTGCGAAATGAAATATTTCACAAATCAATTGCAGTTGTAAAAGCAAGAGCCTCGTGCAATTCAAGGTGTCATAATAGTTTTAAATGTTTTAATAAATAAGAATTGAACCTCAAAATTAATTTTTTATTACTATCATTTTTCTTTTCTCATTTACTGCTTAATCAAGTAAGTTTTCAAGAGCTATTCATATCTTTTTCATTTAAAATGTACTGTTTCTTTTAAATATTTGATCACTCTTCTCAGAAAGAGAGGAGAAAAAGTTACATCACTCTTGTGGTGTTTTATCGCGAGTAAAATCTAAATCTCTGACATGCTTAAAATTTACCATTAGTGCATAGTGAATGCCGACATTTGCAAATGTAAGCCAAAAATAAGGGTATTCAGTAAATATTTCGGACATGTACCAAACGACTATGTGAATGTCGATACCAGATTTCGGTCTTCCACCGTAACAAACACACATATATACCCAATAGATTAACTAAATATAAGATGTAAATGACTTCTGTATTTTAGAATACTATTTTACCTTTGCATAACATATTACTGAAAAATATATTATTATTTATAGTCTATTATACCATTATTGGAAATGAATGAGAAATATTTCGGGAGCTTTCGATGATTTATTATTTTACTTCATTATCTTTAGATTGAATATTTCAGATTATATTTCATCAATGTGTCAACTTGAGAGGCGCCTGATTTTGAATATCAAATCTCTTGTCTAAATGTATAGCAAATTTAGCAATTTAAAATAAATTTCTAAATTTTATTTACAATTTTTCTATACTATTACTAATAACATCATAATTCAATTTTCTAAAGACAATGCTGCAATTCAAATCCTACTGTGAAATCTTCCGGTGAGGATAAATTCAGAATATAAAAAAATCAAGCACTACTATGAGTCGAATTTATGCATACATTGTAAATCTAACAATTTAATGATGTTTTTTAAATTTTATTTACAAATTGTTTTGTGTAACTGCTTTTAATTTCACATTTACTTTTCAAAATATCATGTTATAATTGAGCTGGTATAAGGAAATTTTTATTTATTGTTACAATGAAAATTTTTCATTGTACATCATTAATACCTCAATTCAAGATGCCCTTAATTTTGAATAAGCGATATTTTATTACGTTTAACCTAACTCTACCCATATTTTGCTAATCACTAAATTTAAAATGTTTTCCTTAAATGATTTTTTTGCATTATTACTAAAAATATCTCCTTTGTTTCTCTAAAGACAATGTAGTTTAATTGATATAATCAACTTTTTATGTTCCTATATTGAAAAAATTTTAGATTTCACTTCATTAGTACATCTGAATCTGTTGTCTTTGATCTACTCGCTGCAATACGTTACCTACATCTACTTATATATTCCAGATTGAGTAAATTACAATAAATTTTTTAATTTTTTTCCCACATTTTTCTAGGCTGTTGTTAGCTACATCGTAATTATTTTCTAAATACAATGCTATGATTTAAATCATATTATGAAATTTTCATTTAGTAATAAATTCAATATTATAAATATAGATCGATAGCTTTCATACTTTTTCTCATAATAACCAAAAAGTTTAGTGTTGAACAGAGCTTAATATAGCGTGTGATTATTCTATGTGAATATTTTTACATGCGTTCACTTTAAATGAAATAACTCTAATTTTCTTGAAATAATTGCAATGAATCAAGACATTAAATGTGATATGAAGCCAGAAAAAGTATTTATCTTTCACTGGATAAACTTGCTTTCCTTTCAACATCCAATAGAACGTCAGCAATCCATACACTTAATTTTAGAGCTTTGTCTTGATCGTTATATTAAATATGGAATGTTCTTCAGATGCTTTCAGGCAACGCATTCCTCTCAATTAAAAATCCCCCCCCCCCCGATTATTGATGCAACAGCGCTTTGACAGTACCATGCGGCTAAATGTTCTTTTATTGAGCAGACAAATTTGATTTGGGCTCTCTTTCACAAAAAAAAACAACCGAGTGGCGTCATTCATCGAACCTGCATCCGATACCATAACCACCGACCTTCGGGCGAGAATCCAATGGAAATTATTTATTCTTCATCGCTAACGAATGTTCTCTGGGGACTTGGCGTTAAGAGCTCTTAAGATCGTGCCAAAGCATCCGGGAATTCGAAAAGGGTTATGGGCTCAGCTGGAAACGAATATCGATTACAGGAAGTAACGGCATCCAATAATCATTATCGTTATAACTCTGATATTCCGTGAGAAAAGTCGAGTTTTAGCTGGAAATAAGTAAAGAAAGGGTCTGCACACACACATTTTTGTAACTATGTTTCAGGAGAATGGTTGGATTGGAGAACTCTGCCAGCTCATGATGAATCTTTTGAATTTTTATAGCCCTACAGAATTACATAAATATTTTAATTATCTGTATTAAGGACCACATCTCTCTGTAAACTAAAAAAACAATTAATTAAGATGACACATTAAAGGAATAATGTATTTGTAAAAGAAAACCTCATCAGAGCATGTCGAAATTGAGAATTATTTTAACACTATTCTGCAGCTTTTAGTCCGACAAACATCACATTTAATAGCAGTCTAATATTTATATTTATTGATAATCATCTGTATTATTTATTTAAGTTTGTAAAAGTTGTTAAAAGGTACTTTTAAATATCCATTGTATAGGTAATTAATATTTTACTGCTCTTTATTTTTCTATATTCTCTTATTCTACTACTTTTTTATTCTTTTTTTAATCTTATATACTATTCAATGAATTACTAATTTATGTTCTCATATAAAAATTACTGTGTGTAAGAACTTTTAAATATCTATTATATATTATTCATTCATTATGTTTCTTTTTTAACTAATGCCCTCTTGTTCTTCTATTTTTTTTCTTTAATTATTCTTCATCTTTTTCACTTATTTCGAGCTGAAGTAAAGATTATTAATTTGGATAAAATAAAATTTTATCTTAAAAAATAAAATAATACTAATTGGTTACTTTTATACGAATTCAAAATGATACAAATATTAGTAAGATTTTTAATAAAACTCAAGGTAATATTTACATAGTTTTACACATAAAATGTACCTTTTAAATTACATAGCATCTGTTGGGTTGTTTGTTCATTTTTTTTAAAATTTGTGACGACGATTTAAAACGTGTGCACAATGCTTGTTTCTCTTTAAGTATACAATAATTTCGTTTTCAATTTTATTTGTAATCGTTCCATCAGTTCCTTAGAGCGTAATGTTTCGAAAACTATTTTGGAGAATAATAACAAAAAATTGAAGACTATCGCTTCTCAGTATGTATCTGTTGAATGATGCTTTAAAAATATCATCATCAAAAGCTTTCTAAAATATATTAGATGATCCTAAAACAATGTAACTGAATAAGAAAATTTTAAGAAAATCACATACATCAAAATATTTTTTATCTTTAATAAGATGAATAAAATGATAAATCAAATTAATTAAATAACATTTTCACTAAATATTATAATATATAATGGATAAATATTTCATTAACAAAGCGATTAAAGATAATACCAATTCAGTCCTTCAATGTCTAATGAAGTAAAGAATTAAAAAAAAGTGTTTATATATAATATAAAAATGCAAAAGTGACATGGCATAGTAATTTTATAGTAAATGTTTCCATAAAAATAAAACTAAATTCTTTTGTGGAAGGAATGAGTAATATAATTATATATAAGTGCATAAAAAATTTGATTTAATTTATTACCTATAATGTTATTTATAGAAAAGGATATTTTTTTCTTATCTATTATATGTACCTAATATCCAGGCACCAAAATTTTATTTAATTTCAGAAATATTAATTACAAAAGTTTCTATTGTCATGATATAAACCATTTAATATATATCCGACAGGAAATTGATTTTACAATGTAAAAGCATGCGTACAGATGCCGACTCTTTTACTATCTTTCTCTAACATGTACTGAGGGATTAAAAAAATAATTTCTTGTTAATAAAATTTCCAACATGCTGCATACTATTTCATACATACATTTCTTTTTCCTTTAAATGTATACGTAATTAATTTCCAAAAATTATTATGATTATTTTTAAAATATTAGATTGAATTTTAATTAAACTACTAATTTCTTTCATGGTAAAACAATCAATTAACGATATTAATTTGTAAAAATAATTTAATTTCACAATATTTTCACCAAACAAAGTCAAAACTAGTAAATATTTATGATATATAAAAAATTATATCCATAACTATTAGAGACTATAAGAAATAAAACATATTGGAGCATTTATAAGCATTAAAATGTTTTCATGATTATAAATGTTCGAAAGAAAACTGCATAGAAAAAATGGTATATTGAATAGAAATAATAATTATCTTACCAGGATCATATGAGTGTTCACCTAAGTTGATATGAATGGATGAGTGATTGTCTTTATGATGCATAAATAAATCTCTGCCGTGCCTCTAAAAAAGAATTTATTTATTAAATACAATTTTAGCTTGATACGTGCAAAAAAGAACAGCATTAGGTCATAAATACAGTATTGTGGCTAAAACAAATTCTGTATCATAATATGGAATTTATTATGAGAAATATATACGTTATTCATATAAAATATTTTTTAAACATTTTAATATTTATTTTGATTAAAATATCTATTCGTCAATTATTGTTCAATTTTGTATATTAATTATTTATGCGAATTGAAATTATTTAGCAACCTTATCAAATATTTTTTCTTTTTAAATTGTTGTAAAAATTTAAATGTATTTTAAAGATGTTATAATTTTAAAAATATTACATGCGTCATTCACAATGAAAATATTCAAGCGTTTATTTGGCAATGAATAAAATGGAATGAAAAGATTTCTTGTATGTGTGTAACCTAGCGAATGGAATGAAAAGAACTAATTATTTAGAGTAATTTTAACAGTTAAAGTAATAAAAATAATTTTTCAACCATTCTTTTGGACTTGACTTTACAATATGCCGTCAAATAAAATAGGGGGAAAGATCATCTTTTTATATGTGAGTTCTCCAAATGACATTTTAATAAGAATTTGTGACTTTTTTTATAAATTTTTAAAGAATTCATCTTGACTCAAAGGACGCATTACAATATGCCGTCAAACTAATGATTTTTCTCTTGGAACGATGTGAAAAATATATTTTAAAGTGTGGAATTATTGTTAACTTATTTGAGAAACTTTCCAGGAAAAAGCAAAGCTTTTCTTGTTAGTTAAAAAAATATCTTCATTGCAGAGAATAACGTATTTCCATTATTTATGCTTGTAACTATATTTACTGTACACATACAAACTTGAAACACAGGTTTTTTCCACTCGTTTACTTTCGTTTTACGAAGTATCTTATGCGTATTAGATATGCTTACATTAAATAAAAACACCTTTGCGCATCAGAAATATTTATGTCCATCAGAAGACATGCTTATACAACAGTAGCTTTTAAAATGAGATTTTGATGTATCCAAATTAAGTTTGAATACTTGCAGATCAAAATTGCTTATGCATGTTAATGTTAAAGCAGTGTACAGAAAACTAATAACCCATCAGATGTCTTTATGTCATTTAGATGTACCAATGCTAATCAAAAACAATAAACTTTCAACTTTTTCCTTCATTTTTAATATGCTTCTATGTAGTCAGGACATTTTCGGATTAATATTGTCACTTATAATAATAAAAGTACCAATATAGATCACTTCCCAAAAAATTTTAACTGTATTTCCAATCATAAACACTTATTAAGGAATGTAAAAATTATTTTTGTTGAATTTTTTCATTGAATTGAATTTATTCATTCAAAACGGTGATCTTTTTCTAAGAGCAATTAAGACGATTTTAGTTATTTGTAAGCATCGAGTGCTTCTTCCATGTGAAAAATATCACCAATTAAATGGAGAGAAAAATAGTGAGTTCCCAATCCCATCCCGGGGTTGAGAAGCATTCTTCTGGGGAAATGATTGACTACACCTAATCAACCCTCGTCTCAAGCGAGCAGGAACTCGTGCTAATCCCGACACTGGTGTAGAAAATCAGATTTGCAGTTTCTCTTTTCCTCTGTCTTTTCGCGGATTTCCAGTAATTTTCTCTTCCAGAAACATAGAGAGATTCATTCGACCATTTATCAAGTGGTTTTTGTAACTTATTTATCATTTGGCGTCCTTTTTTGACATGAAAACTTTTCAAGCTTCTTTTTTCCTTGAAAACGAATGGCTTATTTTCCTTGAAACATTTATTCTGTCATATGTACTATGGAAAATTTTAAAACTGTGATGAAAATCTTAAAATCTTTTGATATTATATAAAGTATGAAACAAAATTAAAGTTTTCTTTAAAAAAATTAAATTTCAAATTTAAGTAACTCTTATAGAAGCAATAGGTTTGCCCAATATATGAAATCAATTCATTAAAGCATTATACATTTCAGATACATGAAGTTAACTCACATGTAAAAAATAAATATCACTTAGTTTAGAGAAGAACAAATTTTTTAATTGTGTGTTATATAGATGTGTATGTTGATAAATCGTTTATTTTTTACTTTGATTTAAAATTGAATAAATTACTAAATTTTTTTCAGTTGATGTGACTAAATACATTTTATATGTTTAAAACTTCTATTAAATTTTTAATGCAGTTATTATTCTGAAATATTTATGAAAATTTATACAATTAAATTAAGAAAAAATAATTTAGATTTAATTTTTTTTTCATGTATAATTGATCACTTTATAATAAAAGCTGAAAAATCTGATTAAAATGCTTCTCCTAAAATGAAACGACATTAATATAAATTTAGAAAAGGTGAGATTAAAAATTTGCAATAGCAATTTTACGATAGTAAAAATAGTGTTTTAAAGAAATAATTAGCGTATGCGAAAATTATAATTTCATGCACACACATAATTTACTGCTAAAAACATCTGACGTAAAATAATTTTATGGCACAATAGGTGCAGAAAAATTATTGTTTATGACAACATCCTTACAATACCCTGCTTAAAGACATGTCAAACGTAAAAATCAATCATTTTTCAGCTGTTGGGCTTAGTTGAGAGAATCTCTTTATCGATGCCTGACGTAATGCAGAGATTTTTTAAAAATCATGATAAAACGTATTTATGGAAACTTTAATCAAATTTTTACTATCTTCTTATGGATTATATGAATAAAAATTTTGCTAGAGACAAATGTGAATTTAACTTTAAAGGCGGTGAAGTAAATACACGCTTTAACAATAACCAAAAATAAATAAATAAATAAATAAAACACAATCGTAAATCTGCATGTTTAGCTTACAAAATAGTAGATATGTATTTCACATTTTACCAACTGTACTTCTGTACTTGTATTCTTTGTCTTACTAATTATTAAAGGTATTCAAGGTGCCGAAAAGAGTAATCAAATATTTTCAGTTGAAGAAAAATTTTTATATATATCACGTTAATTAATGAAAACGCTTATAAACTTTTAAATAAATCAGAAAGTACGTTACACTTGTCCCGCCAGCGCTGGCATCATTGCGTAGGAAAAGCGAAGCTTGCGCAGACGATAATTGAGTTACTCAGCTTCTAACTGCAGTAGTTTCATTCGGAATGTTTCAACTTTGCTGCGTGGTAAAAGAAAAAAATTGGCGCTACAGCTAAAAATTTACTTTAACATTGAAGTCCATGGAACTTTACGTTTTCTGTGGGCAAAAGACGGAGATTCATCGAAAATTTCGGAAATGTATGATGACCCACTTGCAATATCACGTTCAGCCATTGTAAAATGGTGCCAGTAGTTCGAAGACATTCGCGTAGACTAAGCCGATGTGGAAAGGTAAACATGACCAACAACGGAAAGGTAAACATGTCCAACAACGTGAGCACATCGGACATTGTGGAGCAGGTGAAAAGCACTCACAGCACAGGATTTGCTTCGCAATTTTGAATGAATGGTCGGTTAGAATCCCCCTTACAGTCCCGATCCAGCACCCTGCGATTGTTACGTGTTCGGCAAGCTCAAAGAATATTTAGTTGGAAGAAAATTTCCCAATGATGACCAGGTTCAGACAACTGTTCTAAGCTGGTTCGAGGGCAAAGGAGCTATTTTCTATCGTAAAGGCATCGAGTGGTTAGTGCTACGTTCGGAAAAATGTCTGCAACGACTCATGTAGAGAAATAGTGTGTTGTATGTGTATCATATAGTACCATAGAGCACTTCTCAGTAAACTGTTTAATGACTTACATTGCTCGAATATAACTTACTTTTTGAACGCTCCTAGTATTTTCTGTCACTTTTTATCAGCGTGAAGATGGTTGTTCTATTTTATTTATTTATTTATTTATTTATTTTTAAGAATCTTTCAGTTTTTTATGGAAAAACATTTACAAGTGGGTTTACATTTCTCTCAAACTGTTAAAATTTTAATATTTTACTTATTGACGTGTTTTCTAATGATCTGCAAAGATGGTAGTCTAAAGGCGCAAGGACTGGTGAATACGATGGAAGAGGTAAAAGTTTTAATCTATGATTTCATTATATGTTAATTTTGCAGTATGAGTCTTCATGCTGTCGTATTGAAGGACTTTTTTGTTATTCACCTAATTAGAACGATAGGATGGTACACTGTGTTTTCTAATGATCTGCAAAGATGGTAGTCTAAAGGCGCAAGGACTGGTGAATACGATGGAAGAGGTAAAAGTTTTAATCTATGATTTCATTATATGTTAATTTTGCAGTATGAGTCTTCATGCTGTCGTATTGAAGGACTTTTTTGTTATTCACCTAATTAGAACTTTTTATGATGTCTTCTTCATTCGCCCGAGTTGTTCAGGATTGTAGCTTATACGATATCACCATATTCGAGCAATTCATAATGTATGATTCCAAAAATATCATATCATACACAAACAAGAGTGTATTCGTTATTGTTAGTGATGGTCAAGGTGTTTAAATAGCTCTTTCCCTAAAAGAAAATCAGTGTCTTTTATGCACAAGACTAGTGTATGACATCCGGTTATAACTCTAGTAACAAACAGATCTGATTCATACCGAGATAAAAGAAACGATAGGATGGTACACTGTTCACCAAGCACCATTTTTGTCAAATCAAAATGAATCTGAGTTTCTTGATCATACACTTTACCAATCCAACGAAGATTATCTTGAAATTTTGACCATGAAAAACCAAACATCAATCATAATTCTTTCGTTGATAGAATATGAAACCAACATCGCCTTCAAAATATCATCTAGGTTTTAGGATTACTTTTTTCTGGTAGCATCTTTGAGATTACTATTTCCATATTTCCAACATTTTAAAGTTATTTGTGACGCACATTTAATTTTAGAATATCCCTGTAAGTATCTTTTGGCCTTCTTTGCCTTCGTTCTTTGATCAGACCAAAATACCACGTTTTCGAAGCAGTGTCTCATCACAAATTGACTGTGAAAACTCGTAGGAGAGATTTGAATTCTTTGTTGTTTAAAGTGCTTCCTAAATGCACAAAAAAATGATAAACACATCAACTTTATCGTGAAATGAAAAGATGAAAATACGAAGACAAGGTATTTTAACAATAGGCCGTCTGGCGTTATTTTTTACACGAGAATCAAAAAATATGTATGTGAAAAATAATGTAAAATTTCATACATCAAATTATGTAAAATATCAGAAAGTTTAAATTTATATTTAAGGTATTATTTATGTGTATTTAAAATAAAGAATTTTTATCACTATGTTAAAATTAAACTTTAAAATGATTAGTTACAAATTGATATTTAATCTGTTTTTCACAATACTTAAATTAATTTTCTTTTGAAAATATTTTAATTGAATTATCTATACAGAAAGAAAAAAAATAATATATTTTCAGCTTAAAATGATGTTATTATAATAGTTTTAAATATACAATATTTATATGTGATTTTAATAATATTTGTGATTTTTATAACTTGTTTTAAAATTAAAAAATAAAATTAAAACTTATATTATAAATAAATTCAAAATTATAAATTGCAAGATGTATATATATATATATATATATATATATATATATATATATATATATATATATATATATATATATATATATATATATAATATATATATCTATAGTTGCAATTTATTTTAAAGATATACTTGAAAATGAATTACAAAGAAATATTGCCAAATTTGCATTTGCATTTTATCTAAAACAATTTCAATAAGAAATTTGATTTCATTTATTGAAAATTACCCTGACAAATATTTCACTGAGAAAATAAATTACTTTGTTATTACATTCCGTTCATTATATTACAATGATTATTTCTGGTACCAGCTTTAAAAAACTCTTAAAAATGAGGAAAAAATGTTATTTCTTGTATGATAGCTTTAACTGTCCGGGGTTATATGATTATAGATTCTTCTTTCGTATTTGTTCTGCATGAACTCAATGGGTTTGAGATCTGGTGAATGTGAGGACTTTTTCGACAAATTTTCTGTCATGATTTTGAAACCAAACCAACGCCGAAGCATCTGTTTCAAAAATGTATTCATCTAAATATAAATATCCAGGACAGGTCATCGACACAAGACAGGATAAACTTTAAAGTAATGACACTCCAAATGTTTTCCAGTATGAGCCCAGTTAATGAATAATACAACAATGTCAACAACTAAATATTCACATGAATGTTTCCTTCCTTTTTAATGTTGTGTGTGTGTGTGTGTGTGTGTGTGTGTGTGTGTGTGTGTGTGTGTGTGTGTGTGTACATATAAACTCATTTTATATTCTTGATAAAAACCATTTATAAATTTTATAACTGTTAACTTTCATCATTTTCCACAATACTATGATTGTAGTTTGATGTGAACATTTCTCGCAGGAAACCCTCAAACCAATTGCATACCCACTAATGGAAATGAAATAAGCACAGCCTCCACGTTTATTATTCCATTTAAATCCAGTTTTATTTCTTTCCTTTTATTTCTTTCCTTAGAAAATCATTTTTTGTAAGTGAGGAAAACTTACATTATTGCGCAATTTGAAGTTAATGCCAGATGGCTGTGGTCAATAAAATTCGTTCGCTAATGCCGAACAATTCCTTCGCCTGGAAAATGTTAGCATCTTGTGAGGAATGGCTCTCTTAATTGGAAAAAAAATGGAAGAAATTGAAGAGAAAAATAGATGCCTTTTTCCTACCAATATAACTTAATAGGTATGTGTGGGTGGTGGCCGAATGAAAGTGGGATGAGTGACTCCTCTCTTTTTGGGTTGGTGTCGGCCATAGTTAAGGAAATGCCTAAGTTCTCACGCATATATATTCTACACCTTTTTTATAACATTATTATAATATTTTTATGCACAAGTTGAAGCGGCTGCTGAATTAGGAAAGAAAAAATTATTATTTGATGATCCTGTCTTCTACAATTGGATTTCGTTTAAAAGGATTAACAAGTAACGTTCTTCACAATGCATATTGAATTGAAAATTTCATTCCATCATTTTTACTCAATTCTTGGCATATTTAATTGATAACAGATTCTCGAGAATTCATATCAAGTTCAATCATTTTAACATGTGAGAAAACAATAATTCAACTATACCATTTTATTAGCCACATGGAATTGCGATTTTATATATTGCTCTCTGTAAGATGCACTATACATATATATATATATATATATATATATATATATATATATATATATATATATATATATATATATATATAATTATGCCTTTTATTTTACTTGGATAAGGATTAATAAATAATACTGAAACTAATTGTTTAAAAAGTTGAGAAAATATATTCATTACGCTTTTAAAGATTCTATGATAAGAATAAATTATCATTAAACAGAAAGTAGGACACAATTTTTGTTTCAATAAGAGAAGAATTTTGATTCTGACAAAACAATTTTATTACAGCACTTGTAAAAACTTATTTACATTCAGGTAACTATATCTGTAACATAAAACAAAAAAAAAAATACTTGTTTATTAAAATTAAAAATGAGTTTCAATCCCATCATACTGTGGGGAAAAAGTAGAAAGAGCGTCCTAAATAATGAAAATGAAATTCTTGTTAATGAGGGATTCTTCCGCTATTTGCTTTAATTACTGCAAAGACACTATTCCGCATTGAATCATGCAAGTCTTGAATTTCAGTTTAAGAAAAATAGTTCGAAATACAATTCAAAGCTTCTGGATGTTCGGTCAAAGATTCACCAGAGGTGTAAATAGGCCTACCAATCGTGCTCATTTTAAATAAAATTTAGGTCTGGACTTTTTCAGCAGGGCTCGGTAAAACCCAAACATTATTTGTTTCCAATCACTTTTTAACGCCATGTGAATCATCTTGCTAAAAAATCCAACTTTTACCGCCTACCACAGTCCATAAGGAAGAAGCTGTGAATTTAAAATTTGAATGTATGTTTCTGCCTTCCATCCAGAAACACTAGATTGGCTTTTACACCCAATTGTCAGAAAAAAACAACTAAAATCCATTTGGTGCTCCAAAACATATGTTCTTTGTATCCAGTGATCAATGTGCTTTTCTCTCCATTTAGGATTTCTTTTCTCGAAGATTTCTGATGGTTTTATGCAGTTACAAAATGTTCTTCTGGTTCCAGCTTGATCCTGTACTTTTCTAATGCTTCTATGCGTTTTTTAAAGTTCTTTTCTTTTGATCATGTGGTGTCAATTTTTTAGGTCAGCCCATCCATCTTTCATTTTTTTATTCTTTCTTGATTCTTTGGACTTTTTAAGAAGTTAGAACCAGCGATTGAACTAATGTGTCGGTGCCTTGCAACTTCTCTTACATCTTTATATGCCACAATATAGCTCCTTTGAAATTCACTTAAGGGTTTCCACCCAGACATTTTAACGGTACAAACATTAAGGATTTTTTTTTTCAACAAAATATACCTTTTTAAAGAAAGACTGTTTAAAAACACTATTTTCAACATATTAAACTGTCACAGGTTTCAAAATGTGAATGCATTTGCAGGTGTTCTACCTTTTTCATAGACCAAAAATCCTTAAGTACAATTTTATAATATTTTCTTAGTGATATATAAAACTTATTCACGGAAAATGAAAGAAAAAATAGCTTAATAAAATAAAGACAAAAGTTTACATTAATTGCTCTAAAAAGCACTATTAATAAAATATAAGTGACCTTTTACTTTTTCATGCAATGTAATTGTAGAATTATACTGTTATAGAAAAATAACAATTTATTTAACTATTGTTGCATTCATACAAAAAACATTTTATAAAATTTTCAAAATTTTTAGTCCGAGTATTATGTTAATACTTCAAAATTCATGAATTTTTTATGTTTTTAAAAATTATGTTGAAATTTTTATTCGTATTGATTTTTTTAAGCATTTAAGTCATTAAATTCAAATTGTTAGTCAAATTTGTGAAAGTAAAAAATTTTATCAGCAAATAATATTAATATAGAGCGCTTAGTATATTTTACACAATATTTATAAAAAAAATATTGAAATCCAGTGATTGCGCTTAAATTAGACCCAATCAGTGCTTTTAATGATTATGGAATGACAGAATCGAAAAACTTCATTATGATATATTTCGAACATATTAAATGCCACTTATCGTTCAGAAAGTTGGCTCGTTTTCAGGAAGCAGAGTGTTGTGGTATTTTCTCGCATCCACTGTGAATGCCGACCGATGACTTGCGTTCCTGACTCCTTCCTCATCACGGCTCGGTCATGGAGGTTCCGTTTCCTTTCTCTGTTTCCCAGTCCCTTTTTTTTTTTTTTTTTTTAAGATTATGAATAAATGTCGCCCTCCCTATAAACGAGTTGGTATTATAGTGACGTAGTAATGCTACTTAAGGCTCCTTTAAAGGGGAGCTGTCGCATGGACTTCCCAACATGTCACAAAAACTATGGTTCCATAAAACTTCGTATAACGCAACATTCTTACAAACGTTAGTTTACATTTAATACGTTTTTTTCTTTGTTTGATACATTTCTTAAGTAATATTATCTCCCGCAATAAATTGTAAAAGGATTGTAATGTAAAAAAACTGTTTTTAATAATTTTTTTAATAATTTAAATTGTGTTTCACTAATACAAGAAAAAAACAAAAACAATATCAGAAATAAAAAAATGAAAAAACATTTTTTGCACATTTTAAGCAATTTAATGTAGAAAGTATGTTAGTATAATATTACTGACAAGCAATAATACATACTTAAAAAATATGTAAACATATGTTATAATTTATATAAATAATACATACCTGCATGTATTGTTATAGAAAAAGGACAGTAGCGAAACTATTTTTTAAATTATACTGTGAGTAATATATAACAACAGTTTTCCCCTACATAACTAACAAAAATAAAAAATCTCTTACATATTGTAAGTATATATTTTACAAAATCTATTCTTACAACATATAATTTGAGAGTAACACATATTTAACATATAATATAATGTAAAATAAATTTTATAGATTTGCAGAATTTAATAATAGCAATATAAAAATATTTTTTATATTGTTTTTCAGCTTATAAAGAATAATAAAGGTATGGATAACTTTCTTTATAATATTTCTTACTATATTGTTTTCTCCTCTCATAATTTTAAAAAATATTGTAATGTACAAAAACTATTTTTAATAACTTTTTAAGAATTGAATGAAATTGTGCTACACAAATGCAAAAAAAAAGTGAGCATTGTAAGTAATTTATTACGTTAGTATAATATTACTGTGGCAAGCAATAATACATACTTACAATATATAAACTCATGTTAAAATTAACATAGTGTTATAAGAAATGGTCTAGTAGAGAAACTATTTTTTATTAAATTATGTTAAACTGTAAGTAATATATAACAACAGTTTTCATGCACATAATAACAAAAAAAATAAAATATTTTACATATTATAATTAACTAGTGAGCAATATATATTTACAATATATAATATATATATATGAGAGTAATGCACATACTTAACATATAAATAATCTAAAATAAATTTTAAAGTTTTGCATTTTACTGAGCCATTTATTTCGTTTTATTTTTTTTTTATTTATTTGTGTTTGGTGGCGGAAAATATAAAATTTAAAAACATAATAAACTTAGTGTACAAACTCTGTAATAAAAATCATAACTAAAGGAAAGTTTTAAGCATTCCACAATCAATTCGATTTCTTTTTAACTGCTCAATGAGTGAGATTTCATTTCCTGATACAAAACTGCTTTGAATAATGACAAATAAATAGTTAAAAAAGATAATGAATATTGTTATGTTGTCGCGAATTGCCATTTTTCCAAGAATATATTGCACTAGGAGATCTATTGCACGTTAGGGATGCAATAAATTACAAGTGTGTGTACAAATAAATTGCATGAGCGCAAGCATGTGTAAATCTAAGAAAAATTAGATTTATGTTGTCAAAAAACGATAACAGAAGAAGATAACAGATAACAGAAGTAATTAATAATTAATAAATGCATAAGTATTTTACACTCATTTACTATCAAAACAATAAAAGAGAGTTGTGTACAAATTTTTATTTATAATAAAAATAAATGAAACTATCTTCAATATCATTCCTAAAAATTTCAGCATAAGGATTAATACATGATAATAATAAAGAAATTTGATTACCTTAAAAATAAGATGATTGAATTACTTTATGTTTTTAAAGTTTTAAGATTGACACTTCACCCACAAATTTTTCTGTTTTTAAAAGCAGATCATATTTATTTGTAGCAAGACATCAAACCATATATTTGTAATCAAAGGTATGTTGAAAAAATATTAAGAAAAGATGAAAATAACTAATTCATATATTTTTATTATTTAAGTTAGAAAAACTTGTAAAGTAGATTTTTTCTTCTCTGCAGCGTGTTTAATTTACATACAAAGTGTCTCCAATAATTTAAATCTTCACAATAGAATATTTCTAATTAATAATCATAAAGAACTGCTTATTTCTAATTTAAAATATGAAAGTCTAATTTTATGGGCATTAAAATTTGACAATAAATATCAATCGAAAATTCCTCAGATATAAAATTTAAATATTAAATAATGTATCTGCCTCAAATGTTTTAAGCGTAGGTTCAGTTTCATGGAATTAACAGATTACACGATGTTAATTTCACAAATTTTAAATATATATATATATATATATATATATATATATATATATATATATATATATATATATATAAGGCATTCGTTCATTATCGGAAGGTATTGAGTTCGAATCCAACCGAAGATCAATAGTGTTCGGTCATAGCGGCTGGGCCAAGTTGTTGTGGTCGAAATGTTCTCCATTTGAAATGGAGTCAATCTGGTGGTCTTCTGCTTCTAAATTATTACACATTTTCAGGGTTTATGATGGCCACAATGTGGCGCTCTATATCTGTCTCGCACTGGATTGATGGAGTCTCGAGAGTTAGGGACGAGTCCATGTTAACATGTGATTTACAAATCACTTCCGAGTGGATGTGCAGAAGGGTTTTCCCGCTCAGGTGTGACATCGTCATATATCAGTGGTTCAAAATTCCGGGGTGCTTGCCGATGGGCAAATATTCCAAACTGTCCGGAGTTGGCTTCTACCGCTATGTATGTATGTAAAGTAGCGTCACTTTTGCCCCTTGTGGTACTAAAAGATGGAAATCCTAGAAGTCGGGCATTATACAATAATATAAATGTTTGTCTTATCATGCAGTTTGTTTTGTTCGGGATGCATCTGCAAAACATTGCGATGATCTGAATTCAGAACACCGAGTTTAGTATAAGTTAAGAGCAGGGGATTTTTCATTGAATATATAGAACGAAGATCATTCTCGTTCCAAATTAAATCGATACGGATTAGCACTCATTCACGATTGTTAAAAATTAATAAAAAGAGATGATTTTGCTTTCAATAAATTTACATTCTTTTTCGCAATCCAAAGCAATAGTTCATCACAATTATACGCTATAGTTGAGCATTTATTCAAATTAAAATTTTAGAACATCCTTGAATGTTTTCACTTTGGAAAAATTTTAACTTTAAATTTTACTCGGATTCTAGTTTTTGTGTGTATGAATAAAATCAGTGCAAATTTTATTGAATTAATATTAAGATAATCTTTGCCCGAATAAAACTATCATTGACGCATTTTCTCTTTTTATAAGTTTTTTTCATATTATGAGTTCTATATGAATAAATTATTTTAAATTTTAATATTTGGCAAAATTTATTTTGTAATTAATTACATTTCAATGTTTGCTAAGAATTATACTACAAAGTAATTTTATATATTTTAATATTTAGTGTGATGTATATTATTTTATTTTGCAATTCCACTTATTTTTTGAGCAAATTTTTTATCAAGTGATTTTAATTTGTAGCAAGTCGACTAACTATTTTTCTTATATTCTAAATTGATATATATATATATATATATATATATATATATATATATATATATATATATATATATATATATATATACCATTCTTCAAATCGATACTTCAATTTATTCCCGTGCAAACGAGAGTTTATTCGAAGATTATAAGCATCACTCAAAAATGGCGCCAATTATGTCTTGCCATCCTATCGAGTGGCTTAAATTCTTTATTAGCATCTTATTGCCAGCCAACGCACGCCAAACTATACTTAAACTTTCCTTTAATTTAAAAGAGCGCTTTACATTAGTACTGGAGCTTGAAATCAAAGAGAAAAGCGTGGAAAATACTTAGCAGATGATTAGATTTCTGTCTATACGGCCCTCGGAACGTGACGTCATAAAATGTTAATTATCCCTTGGCCAAATATCTAGCATTTCAGTCATTTTCGGAATATTTCTGAGCTGATGCCAGATTTTACGAGAAAAATTGTTTCAACTCGCTGAGGACGCGCTGCATGAGCGTTTGTCGAATTTATGTTATCTATTCCTGAATAAATCTCAGTAAGAGACGCTCATATGTGCTGCTGCTCTTTTAGGTTCGGTGCTAAATTTGTCGGTGAATTTTTAAAAAAATGTTGTATCGCAATGAATTAGCACGTTTCAGTGTCAAACGTATATCTGGTTTTCGGAGAAATATTGCTGTTTGTGAAAACAAAGATACATACTAATTTCATGATATTCATTTAGCTTTGTCCAAACGTTACTTAATTCGACGAAATTTAGTCAATTAAAAGTAAATGAAATGAGGAGAGAATCTTTTGAAAAACTCTCTTTAATAACGAAGTTATTTAATAATGGAAATCGGCACTCACTTTGTATATTCTTCAATGATCCAATCATATTGGGAAAACCAAAAACACATTCGTTTGAAAGGTCAAAATTCAATACTTCTTCTAAAATGTAAAAAAATGTATAATACCTATTTTATAAAGAGGTTGTTTCTTTCGTTAGAGTTGAGATCCTGACTACATCATTTTATCACGATTCTCATTAGTTTAAAATATCCATGACGTCATATGACGTTTCGTCTACATCACACATGATTAATTACGATATAGTATTGAGACGGTGTCGTCAATCCGACTTGTTGACGAATTCGCTGCCTGCCTTCCAATCACATTCTTCAAGCAGCAACAAACAAGGCGAAGCTCAGCATCGAATGTCTGAGATTAGTGATGAAGTTTTTATAAAAGTTTCTTATATAAAAAACATCGGTTTGAATCCCATGGATTCAGGCCATTAACCCCTAAGCAACAGAACAAAATGAAAAAGACAAGACTAAACATCCACTTGTTACTGGTTACTTTAAATTGGCACAACGACCATTTAAATTACATTAATGAATGGAATTTTAAATGAATAATTGCAATATTTGTAAACAATCTCTTTTGATATTGCCTTGCTAACGCCAACATTAAAAGTTTTCTTTCTTATTTATTTATTTTATTTTATTAATTTTTTTAAAGTTATATTTTGAGAATAAAGAAAGATTTAGGATCCAATGACGAACATATTTTTCTCTTCTCCCAGTGCTTTCGCATAAATTATAATTTAAAAAAGTTAGGGAGGGAGAAAAAAGAAAAAGAAAACGCGTCACCTTTTTTGAGGCCACAAAAATTCCGGGCTGGTTGGTATGCATCCCAATTAATTCAAGCAACACTGCAGTGAAATAATATGAACGCTAATTGTACTGTTTAAACTATCCGTTTGCAGTTGAGTTTTTTTTTTTTTTTTTTTTTTTTTTTTTATTTAAATTTTATTGTAAAAACATAAAATTGAAAGTTTTTTAATAACATATAGTATACGTTTTGTGAAATTGGCAAATTTTTGTGAAAATTTAATAAAATATCGACAGAAAACTTTAATGTATCAATCTTTAATTTTATTTGGGCATAAAGTTTATGCAAACAATGTTCTTTAAAATGAAGCGAAAATCTGGGATGAGTAATAAAGAAAATATGGTTCAAAATGTAAATATTTTATGAAATTTTACTGAACACAACCTGTAAAAATAGCTGTCAATTAAAATGTTTTTCCTATGTTTTCAAAATTTTGCTTTATTTCATATTATTAAAACATGTAGTCGAAGCTTCATTAAAAATATATTCATTCTTAGAGGCGATATCGTATTAACGGGGTTTTGTGAAAAACAAAGCTATATTGCCTTAGAAGTCATAATTTCTCTTGTGATAGCGATGATGTTGCCACTTCTTTCCTAATGTATAAGCCAGAAACGGCCTCATACGTATGGCTTGTCTAATATAGAGAAACATAAAGTTTAACAAAACGGTAAAAAGACAAAAGTTTTCTTTATCATTTCCTGTTTACAAATCCTTCAAATTTCCCGTTTTGTTTTTCAAAAGAAGACATATTTTAAAATTCCTGTAACTTAAATTCCATTTGACATACAGCAAAACGCAAAACTATTTTTGAAATTGGAATGTTTCAAGAATCAAGTTCACAAATAAAAAATGACGCAACGAATCAAAAATTAACTTTTCAACGTTGGCGGATATCTTAAGTTAATTATATATGATGTAATCAAAACTTTGAAATGAATTACAAATATTATTTTTTGCTTAACTCGAGACTAATATCCTGATATATTTCATTCACTTTGTTCTAAATTTGATTATGGACAAAAAGATATAGGAGAGTAAAGGATAAGATTATATTAATATACATTCACTCAGGGAAGTATTTAACAATAAAGCAACATCTGATTACCCCTATCTTCATAAAAACGAAACTTTATATGTTCCCTATAACATTTTTTATTTATTCGTTGTTGTTTGTTTCACTTGCGTGTATACATTCTACTAAACACTTGCTCAATATTTTGAACTCACCCACGGCTTGAAAGCCGTCTTCCTTCAGGAACAAAAAAATATATATATAATTTGATGTTAATGTAGCAAAACTGTTTTTTTTTTTTTTTTTTTTTTTTTTTTTTTTTTTTTTTTTAGTTTAATCCTTTAATGTTGATGTAATATTATTTACTTTTTTAAATTTTTTTTCCATATGTATTTTATTTTAAACGGATGAGCAGTGACATGACAAGCCCTATTATAATATTTTAATGACACTCACAGTAGAAAACATACTAAAATTATTTTATTGATTCCTTTACCTGTGTGAGAATCTCTTTCATGAGCACTCTTTTTCTCCTTTAATATTCTAATAATTCTATTATATCATCATTTTGTAGTTTTAGAATACTTGAAAAGTAAAGTGCAGTATGACAATATTATAGAAGAGTAATACAAAATTTATTTGAAGCAATAATCTTATCATCGTACAAAATAACATACTAAGTTGAATTAATTAAGAATCGATTTACTAAGAAAAGTCGCTTTGGTAAACCTTGTTTGTTTTGTTTAACGTGTGAAGAAGCTATAACGGAACACAATAATTATTTTCAATGTAAAATTTATTTTTCTTTAGTTCATGAAATTTAATATTTTACAGTAAAGCATTAAGACTGCAATATAAGACATCAGAAAAATGGAATACCTTTCAGTACATGCAGTGGGAGGAAAAAATCCTCGTTTTTTTTTTTTTTTTTTTTTTTTTTTTTTAAGCGATCGACACGGTAATAAAATAGATACTTTTTTTTTAAGCAAATAAATGCTCTTTCTACTTCTACAAATAATTTTATTGATTGATTAATGCTGAATATTGATGAAAAGTAGCATAATAATTAAAATTCTGATCTTTCTCCTCAATATATATATTTGTTCTAAGTATTCTTAACATAATATAAGTATTTTTAACACATATTTTCTTCTCTATTTTTTTATTTTGTTCTGCTGTACTGTAACTTTGTTGTACAGTACAGAGGTATAACATGGCCTTCCATATATACTTAATAAAATCAGGCCATAAATTTGGATTCAATTTCTTAACAAGTCTCATGTTTCTTAACTTTCTAATTCTAGCAAGTGAGAAGAAACTTTGTACCGTTTTGGTAATAAAATTATTTTTTATCTACAGTGATTGTTGCTAAGTATTCATAATATAAATCACTAAATATAGTTAAAATATATATTAAATTACATGGCCATGTACCTCCCATAGGATTTGTTTCCTCTCTTTATTAGTAGTACAGCTGGAATTATATACTGTATTAAGCTATGAATTATACAGTAGTTGGTAAGGAACGGCAATAAATTCCAGTCATATTCAGTGACGCTGGAAGAAACATGTTTAGTAGGGGAATCAAAACGCATCCTTTTGTCGGGGATTCTTGTGCTGGCACCGAAACAATGCTCGATTACAATGCTCGAGACATTTTCTTCTTGCCTTTCCCTTTGTTGTGAAAATTATATTCCATATCTAGGGAAAATATTCCCCCTGAAAGACAAAACCAGGCTTTCAGTGTAAAGGAAAACGGAAAATGCGTTGAGCTACGTGATTGGATAAAGAGGCAAAAAGAAGTGTCTCCTGTCGACGATGGGATCAATTATCAGCCCCCCTGTTTCCCTAAATCCCTCCCCCACCGAATCCTTAATCTCCCGGTGCTGCCCGAAATCCAGTGGGGGGCTTAGTTCCGCCACGACTTCATTGCCTGCTTATAACTTGCTTTATTCTGAGGGATTTTTCCCCCTTTTTTTGTTTTGTTTTGCCTTCATCGTTTTCTTTCAGTGGTCGCCTGACTTACGGTCGAATATATTACACTTCGAACAGGGACGAAGTGGCGTAGATTCCCCACGCGAAAATCCCCTCGCAAAGTTCAGTGCAGGAACTTAAAAAATAACTTCCTAAATCGAAATACAAATTTTTTTGAATCCTTTCTATACATTACATTTCCAAAATAGAATCGTAATTATTATTATTTCGGTTGACATCCCTGTTCGCCTGAAACTATTGCTTACATCAGGCATGGACATAAACCATTTTCAAATGCAATCCCTTGTATCATAAACTAGAATAAAGGGAGACTTTTTTTTTCCGTATTTTTCGCAGTTTCGTATCCGCATATCATTTTCGACAGAATAATTTTTTTCCCCCAAAATGGAGGCTTTGAAGAAAGAATTACCTCGATTTTTTGTTTACGTTTTTCTACTAGTAAATCTCTGACAAAACATAAAATTGGAAAAAAATAAAGTCAATTTTATTTTTTTCAGTTTATGGACATAAAAGCCTGTTGTTTCAGCTCTTCCTAATCACTGAAAATCGGGGTAAGGTTCTTTTTTTTATTTTATCCTTTTTTAAAATTTTTTTTATCGGACATCCATATAAAAATAAAATAAATTGTTTTTAAATATATATTTATTTTTTTTTTTGGCCGCTTACACTTACAATATTTTCTTCGGACGGTGACAAGAATCGCTTTCAGAGCTTCTGCTAAGCGGATTTTATCCCTGGAATAATACAGAAGGATTATATTTTTTCACAGTGTTATTATCCCCCACGTATTTTGAATGTATTCTAAGTAATTGGATGCGTTATTTTTACATGAAAGTGTAAAACTTTTACTTAAAAATAACATCTTAAACTCAACATTAATAACATTACTTATTACTGTAGTTTTTATTTATTTTTTATTTATTTGTTAGAATCTGTTTTTGATTTTTTCATGATAATATTTTAATTATAAGATCAAAATAATATATATATGTGTGTGTGTGTGAGAGAGAGAAGATTATTTTTTTTACACTAAAAATATATAGAGCTTATAAATGTTGTTATAGAATTAAAAAATAAATTTTAAAAGAAATGGATGAAGTGAAAAAATGTAACAATAAATAATATTACAATAGTTGCTTAAAATGTAACTGATATATTAAGCAATATCATTCACAAACTATTGCGGCAGATGTATACATGATGTGAACAAAATAATGCAGTTAATACTAATGTGTATTATTTTTCCATGTAAAAACACACATTATTTTGATTAACTTCACACATTTCAATTAAACAATTGATAATTAATATTAAGCGTAAAATTTAAGGAAACAATTATGGATTAATATTTCTTTCAAAATTATTTCAAGATTTCAATTTGTTTAAATCTCACTGCATTATTTGCGCCATAAATTTGTATGATTAAGTCAAATTAATTTCAGAACCAAAGGGTTTTTTTCATTTATAAAAATTGTTCGCATGTAATGCGAAATTTTTTGAATAGATGAGGCAAATGATGTTCACACAATTCAAAATGATTTTGCACAAATCTTTCTTGCTTTGAAGAATGTTTTGCTTATGTTCGGTATATTCAGAAGTTAAGTACTCGTAATTTCTAAGATATGGAAAGTTAAGTATAGAAAGAGATAAGAACAATTCCATTGGATGCCTATACTCAGAATAGCTGCTATATATTCTTTTAAAGTGAAATTTCAATAGAAAACTTTCCTTTCTCATCTAAATCTATTGCTTTTTTTTTAAACATATAACAGTATTAATTTCATATTTTTCTCTTTTCTTTTGTAAATATTTCCCTTGTGTATAATTTTTACAAAAGAATTTTTTGTGTGTTTGTTTTTTTCGATAAATTCTCTGCTTTCCCCTTTTGTTTTTGGCAAAGAATTAATTACAGGATTGTTTTTTCTTTTGTGTTTTGGCTACAATTATAATACAGTATTATTTGTTTTGATTTGTTTTTTTTTTCCAACGTTATTGTCTATGTAATGTTTTATTTTATCGGAAATTGCAGGTATTGGTAGCACCTGTGAGGATGTCATCGTTCTCTGGCACTTTGGATGACCGTTTCCCTGAAAGATTGATCGAGTGGAGTGGACAAATTCCTTGGCCATCCAGACACGCAGATATAATTCCAATGAACTCTTTGTTTAAAGAATTTGTGAAAGATATCATTGACAGAAGGAAAGCGTCAATTGTCGGCTCTGAACAACCAACAGCATCTGTGAATGGCGACAAGCTTACCTCTATCTGGCATGAAATGGACTATCGTCTTTTGATCTTCTCCTTTCTTATAAACGTGTAGAAGTTGTTTGACAAAGCCCATAAAACTTTTTGAATTAATCTAACGAATAACGCTGTCTGTTTAAATTTACCTTTATTATTTTATGAACCATTCAACATCAAAATGAATCCAATTTTTTACTGACACTCTATGTATTCCATCTCTCATTCAAAGCTTCTGAATTTAAAATTTAAAACTTGGTGCGCGCAAGTCAAGTGAATAAAGCTATTTCATAAAACGTGAAACTTCAAAGAATGATGCAACATAATCAAATACATTATATTAAAAATATAAAACATTTCTATTTTTCAAAAAACCATTTACAATTTTATAATTTTTGAATACTATAATTGAATTGTGACATAATAAATTTTTAAATTCCTTTTAATTTTTTGATATAAATTAAGAAATGTTTTCATTGTTAAAAAAAAATTTAAGCTCTATCTATGTCATTATTATTTTTTGTAACAAAATATCAAGTGCTTTGTCTAAGTGCACTCATAAGAAAGCAACAAAACCAAACTGAATAAAAAATCATTAATAATATAGAAAATTTTAATTATTATTTTTATAAAATAATTTTAGTAAATATTTCATAAAAGATAAAACATCATTTTATGAAATAATTTTGATAATTATTTTATGAAAATTTATATAATTGTTTTACATTTTTTATGAAATAATTTTTTAACAATAGTTATTAATAATTGTGATAATTATTGAATAAGATATTTTTGTGTATAAAACAACGATGAAAAAAGGAGATAACTTTTGAGATGCGCGCAGACGAGAATTTAGAAAACAAAAATAGTGAATTGATTTTAAAACACCAAGTATTTTAACACAGAAGACGATTTTTAACTGACTTACTCCAACTTGTGTAGCGTAGAATAAATTTTAAGCAGAAGAGAAAATGGAGTTGACGCGAGAACATTTTCGCGCTATGATTTTCTACGATTTTAAAGCAGGATTCAATCAAGAAGAATGCGTTCAACGGTTGCAATTAGCATTTGGTGATGAATCTCCAGCTCGTGCTACTGTATCCAGATGGCTTAGAGAGTTTAAAAGAGGTCGCAATTTTCTTCAGGATGAAGAACACACAGGAAGGCCGCCGTCGACAGTAATCCTGGATAATGTGTTTGCCATACGAAAAATGTTAATGGATGATCCTATCAACGCTGTGCCTATCAAATGATAACGCTGTACCTATCAAATGATAATCGCTGTACCTATCAAATGATACAGAAGGAATTTATATAACATTGGATCCGCAGCCATACACGAAATCATTCATGAAGAACTACATATGAAAAAAGTAGTTTGCCGTTGGGTTCCCCATAATCTAACTGAGCACCAAAAAGAGGAACGTGTCAGAATCAGTAAGGAAACTCTTAAATTGCTAAATGATGGTGACCACCGCATCATTTCTAAAGTTGTAACAAGTGATGAAACGTTCATACCGTTTTTTGACGTTCCAACACGTCAGGAAAGCAGAGTATTAATCTTTAAAGATGATCCCACGCCGGCAATGGTGAAAAAAACAACGAGCACTGAAAAAAGTGATGTATGCCGTTTTTTTCAGAAGTACGAGATTGGTCAAAGCCATCAAGTTGGAAGGACAGAAGACAGCAACAGCAAACTGGTATACCACTAAATGTCTTCCAGAAATTCAACAAGAACTGAATATTAGGGGACTAATGCTTCACAATGACAATGCACCTTCACATACAGCCGGATTAACAGTTGAGTTTCTTAAAAAAAAAAAAATTAAAGTGATCGAACATCCGCCGTATTCACCTGATTAAGCTGTGTGCGACTTTTGGTTATTCTCTAATCTAAAAAAGAACTTACGTGGACTTCGTTTTCATGCAGAAAAAGAGATTGATGTAACTATAAATGCATTTTTTTCTTCTATTCCAAGAAATGAATGGCTTGAGGCATTTAATCTGTGGAAAATTCGTCTACAAAAGTTCATTGATGCTGGAGAAGACTACTTTGAACACACTTAAAATTTTGTAAGTATAACTTTAAAAACCTAGTCTCAAAAATTTCATAGTGACCCTCGTATTAATTCATAGCTTGAAATATTCTTCATTTTTATCAGATAGACATGCAAAATACGGGTGATAATTATCACGACGGCTCATTAAACTTTGAATGAATTTTTCGAAATTTTAAATTCTTGTGCGCATGGTTATCGTTTGCTAAACACACGTGTTTAAATTGATAACATTTCTTTAGTTTAGTTGATAATATTATCAAAAGTTATTGTTGTTATATAAAGTCATAATAGACTAGACAGGTCAAATGACCGCAGAGACAATAAATTTTTGCTGATTGTCTTCTCAGACATTTCCTGCACATGGGATAAGCATGACGTCATCTGCGGCATGTTCCACTATCTTGATCAAAATCAGAAGCTGTTCTTCTGAAAAGTTTGAATAAAGCACCTCTTGAGTTTTCAAATCAAATTTACTCTTGTCTCAAAGACCCCCCAACTGAAATGTTTTTGCCAAAAACATAATGTTCGAATATAAATGAATATATATAATTACAAATAAAAAAAAAATTCCATAATATAACCACCATTTGTTTTTACGTGTCATTCTGTAAAAACTACCGTTTTTTCCAATAATATTCGAAAAATTAAGCTCAAACCTCTAATTTAAACACCCTTCGCCCTTGATGTAAGCCACTGAAAACAATAGCGAAAGAATAATCTTTAATTAAGGATCCAGAAACAATGGAAAAGTCGTGATACGATTTTAGTGTTCACTATCACGCACGATTTTTTCCAGAATGTAAAATCTTGCAATGCAGGAAATTTCTGGAAAGAATTGCAAATCATGTATTAATATTCTATTCTTTCTTAGCGTAAAAACACTTTTTGCAACTTATGGTATTTTTTTCGTTACAATATTTAAATATTTTTACAAGTTATTTCATAAAAAAATCATAAAACTCATCAGCTAAAATATTCGCTACAATGTTAAAGAATTACAAAATACCGTTTCTATAGCAATTAAGAAAAGATCAAGATTCAGTAAAAGAAAATATACTGCTTTTTCAGATTAATTTCATATATATGTTTTAGTTAATCAAATTAAGATATGAAAAACATGGTTTTTACTTCTTTCGAATATACATAAATTTATCCAAAATTTATTTATATATCTCACAATGAAAATTTTATAAAAGTAAGATATTTATAAAATATAAGCAAAATCGTAACATAATCGTACGTATAATCTACAATAAATATTAAAAAAAGTAATTTTCACGCATCGTTATCAATCATTTAGTTAATTTTTATACTTATAAAAATTATTATAAAAAAATCTCATATTTTTTTTTATCATTTTTCTCTCTTGTAAAATAAGTTACAGATGGATTCACAGATAACATTAGTCTCTTATATTTACCACAAAACCCAGTGTACACAGATAAAATTGAAGGAAGACATCACAAGTTGTTATTATTTATGATGAAGACTAAACGTAATTCCCTTCTCTGATCTTCATCATAAATAATAGAGATCGATCAAAATGTTTTTTAGGACCTGTGGATCGATACTTTTTTTAAAAAATTATATTTTCAACTGAAATCTTATGAATTATTCATCGTTTTTTCAACTTTATTTTTTTTTATGATTAGTTTTAGATAATATGTACCTATTTCATTTCTCCTGTCACATTTCTTTTGACAGTATAAACAAGAATTTCTTTTACATTTATAACTCAAAATATATTCCACAGGAGTAAAAAAAATGTAATTTCTTGCGAATCTTAAGAATACACAAAATGCAGAGAAGACAAAAACCATCAAGTTACGCAGATGATGTGAAACGTGTTGAATATTTGCTCGTAAGAAAATAGATCTGAAAAGAATCAACAACAGCGACATCATGTGACAACCCGCAACAGACATTCTGACAACCAAAGTCTGTGGATTGGCATTTGAACATCTGTCATGTGTTGCTTTATTGGAGAATTTCGCATTTATTTACATACCATAAGGAAGAGAACATGCATACATAACAGTACAGGTGAGTTCCGTACTGTACGTTTAGGTTAACGAATTCGAAATACTCGCCCATCACCAAGTGCCTCGTTAATTTGAACCATGGTCTGCTGATGAGCTCACATCTGAGCTGGTACCTCCTCTCCCCATCTACGCCCCACCAGTGGAAGGACTTTGGACATTATAGGTGAATGTTGACACATGTCCAACCAGCGGCCCTCCAGCATCCAAGCAATACCGCCTACAATACCCTTGCTGATCCAAGCGAAAGGGAATGTGGCCACCCTGCCAATCACTGCGGACAGCAAATGCTGTTTTATTTCGCAGATCTTAACGGGAAGCTAATATAGGATTTCATATATTAACATGGGCAGTCCCCAACTTACCGGCAACCTAGTGATGGAGAGAAGAGAACAAAGAACAATCACTCTCCTCCCATCTGCTTACTGAAAGAAGTACTGATTGGATGAAGAATTGAAATATAGGTTTTCTGTGGCCTCGGCGTTGTTGCGGGCGTAATCAGCCGTCCCTTTTCTTGGATTCGAAATTGCTTCGAACGATTATTAGCATTAAAATAGCCATAGCTCTTGCGGCTCCTATTGCTTATTTGAAGCTATTTTCTAAATATAATGAAAAGAATAAGGCCATTTGGATGGTCCAACGGATACATTTATGGTATCAAAGTAAGTGCCCCGGTAGCTCCTCGATTCGGGATGACAGTAGACAAGATCAAACTACTCTTACCCTATGCTTTAATTGTCATCTATCATCAATAACTTTTAACAACCATTTATCATCAATAACAAAAGTGATAAAAACTTCAAAATTTGCACCAAGTGCTCTTCTGCATAGTCCTTTCCTGACCATATTTTATCTTTTCTGGGGCTCACCTACAGTCAACATACATATATAAATATATATAGCCGTACAGGTGAGCTCCGGATTGCACTTTAAAGTTGACGGGTTTTAAATACTCAACCATCACCAAGAAAGCCTCGTTATTTTGAATCACGATCAAGAGTTGAGGCACATCTGAACTATTACCCTCCTCTCTACATTCACTGCACACCAGCGGAGGGACTTTGGACATCACAGATGAATGTGAACATGTCCCCAACTCACTGAGCTTCAGCAACTCAATGAGGGAGAATGTAGTCGTCCTCTCAATCACTGCTTTCGGCAAATGACGCTTCACTTTGCTCATCTTAATGGGAATCACCGTGAAGCTATAGATACCTGTTTGCGATCATTTCAAGGAAGGGTGTCGTGTAATTCTAAGTAGCATAATCTGGTATATTTCGACGAATCCGCGAATCACTAATGGCAGTTACTGTGTATGAATACGACGACCACATAGTGACTGGTTCAGTTTGATAGCAACTGGGCAACGTCACACAACACGATGTCGAGCAACCATTGTTTTCTGAGCGATCACTTACAGTCTTCAGTCATCAATTAAGTTTTTCTGTATAGTTATTAGTATAACCCAACAACTTTCTCTTTTCATTCTGAAATACTACTCATACACCAGGAAGGGACAAATGTCATTTATCAGAAAAAAACAACAACTCATAAAATGTATAAAAGATATCAGTCATGAAGTTTCTGCCAACCACTCATGTGTTTTCTTGACCAAGAACTCACGCCTCAAACATGTCTGGGCTATGATTTTGCACATCGTTTCATTACTGTGTTAGCTTCCGTTAAGAGACAAATTTGGTCATGTAGTTAATAAAGTTTAGATCCTAGTTCCTCAGAGCTTTCTTTGTGCTTGTTCTTATACATATAACAGAAGGTATCATTACAGATGATTTTCATACCATTTACTAAGCACACTATATAGTTGCTATAGATTCATATTTATATTATTGTAATAATTGCTTGACTGTTCATTGATTATGTTGTTACCTATGACACTTGGACAAGCCAATCTTGCTATCTAACGGTTATGCGAAGTTAAGTCAGAAGGGTGAGTCTTTCGTTTGACCAGAGCACCACGAAGGTGAAAGTAAGCTCCGATAGTTGGCACCACCAAAGGATCCATTCCCTCTATATGATCTGGAAGGGGAGGAAATTTTACCATAGGACTTTCAACCTATGGTAACTGCTCAATGACTTGAATACAGGACTTTCGATTCCACAGATTTAACGAGCACGTATATCACATGTACTTGGTGGGTCTTTCGAGCCATTAGGAATCGAACCCAGCCCTTCCAGAAGGAAGGCCTATGCAATAACCATTAGACTACCTCGCTTTAAAATCACAAAAGCGAAAAAAAAACACGAATCACCCAGCTGATTCTATGTAACTGGTAGAACCCAACTCAGTACATGCAAACATGCTGGTGCAACAACGGCTATTGTTTTATTACAATTCTTTACTAATTTCTTATAACTTTTTGTGAATGGCATACATTTTCACTTTCATGTAATAAATACATATAAGGATTTATTTTACTGTAAGACATAATTGTGCTCTAATGGAATGTGTTGCTTAACAACTGAATCTGGTTACAATTATGCCTGTCCAGAATTAACCTTCCCATAATATCTCTCCCATGAAATAATACCTCCCCATAATTTAAGCTAAATCAAGCATTTAAAAAGACAACATGGACTATTTAATTGGGTGTTCAACATGTGCAGTTCAACTATTTTATTATTTGAAACGCGCGGCTTCTGTTAAAAAAAATTGTAAGCTTTAATACATTTTTTAGTAAAAAAAATATTTTCCCATTCTAGGTGAACTCAGAGTAATGAATTTCTAAAGTTAATACTTTTGTTATTTTAGCAATAAGTGAGTTACATTTTGATTTTTGATTGACACTTGTGTGATTGGAAAAGTGTAAAATAAAAATTTCAATTAAATGAAATTAAAAAACACATTTTACTTTCTTTGGTAGTAAATGTTGTTAAATTTACTAATTTTGTAAAATTTACTTATGCAGAATTTTATGACAGGACAAATAAAATGCAGTTTTGTAACGTTATACATGTCTTAAATTAGGAATTTTAGAAAATGTGAGAAATTAAATTGCGAACCAAAATAAGAGTAAATGATGGTAGATGCATGTCTTGGAGCATACGCGATGGAACACCTTAGTTAATCAGGTATAGCTCCATCACGTAATACATCTGGTGTAACAGAATTGTCACGAAATTTGAAAACAAAATTGAATTTCAATAGGTCTCTAATATTTGAAATTAAGAATTTAACAGAAATATAACATCAACAACAAAACATTTACAAACTTTTCACTATGGGAGATGACATGAGGTAAATATTGCAATAAAATTGTGAAAGTAGATTATCCTAACACTCCAAGTAACCTTGGTAAAAAAATACAAATTATCTATTTTGATGAAGGTCATAGCAGACTATATGAGTGGTTTATAGCACAAATATGCAAGCAATATATTTATAAGTTTAAGTAGAAGAGCAAATAACTGGGACAGATTTACAATATCTACACTCTCATGCTTGAACTGTGTCCTTTATCGTAACATTGCATTTTTCGCAATAATTTGGTGCAAACTTTTGTTTATACCAAACTACAGAGCTACCAGAACAGCAGAGGAACCCCAATATATGGCCTGCGATTGTCAGAAATGTGAGAAATTAAATTTTTTATTTCACTTATAGGACATTGCAACCACAGTGAAAGCGATAGATCTTCGTTTGGCAATTGAACTTTCTTTCGATTGAGGCTCTAAAAGCAATCAAATCATCCAGCTCTTATAAGTTTTATTGTAGGCAAATAATAAGATTTGATTATATTTACTGTGGGCATTTTTCGTATCTTAATGTGTTTTGATCAAAATGACATTTTTTTTTATTTACTTCTCTTAAAATGTTAGTGATATAAGAATTTTTCTTTCATCGACATTTTTATAAAGTTGTTTTGAAAATAAAATGCCTACCGATAAAATAATTTATGAAATTCAAAAAATCCTCAAGAAAATCTTAAAAACTAAGCAATTTCTTTTAAATTCAAAAATGTTTTTTATCTTTTTAGTTTATTCAACACATAGATAAAAATTTGTTCTTCATATTTGTAATATTTTCCACCAAATTTTACTTTTTGAAGCTATTAAAGTTCCTTTTATGTAATATTTATGAATGCCGCAATGTTTCATATTAACTTATTTTAATGTTTATGAATGTTTTACATGCAGGTAATCATATCATTGTCAAAATTGGGAAGAAATTTAAAATCATAATTTAGTTCACATAGACTATGATCTACACTACAGGCTACAACTGCTATTCTAGAAAAATACGTATAACAAAGTGATATTTTTTATTCGATAAATATATTCTATTAAAAAATAAAACAAAATCAAATTCTCAAGGAATTGGGATATTCTAGTTACTTGATCGGAAAACCTTTCTTACAGTGATAATAGCGTTTATTCATAAGCTTCGTGATTGTGTTAAGCATAGATGCATGATACACGTAGTTTCATGCATACATAACGGTCCAGGCAAAGTGCAGACTATACCTTAAGGACAAATGTTTGGAACAACCACCCATCTCCAAATCTCCCATAATTTTGAACCACTGTCAGTTCACGAAGTCACACTCAAGCTAGCATTCCTCTCTACTGGCTATCTACGCCCCACATGCGGTAGGAGTTTTGACGTCCTAGATGAATGTGAACACGTCTTCCCCCACGGAGCTCCAGCAGTTCAGTAAGGTAGAATGTGCGGCTACCCTCCAAATCACTGTCCACGGCAAATGATGCTCCACTTTGCCGATCTTAACGTGAAACGACGTGAAACTATTGAGCAACTGGAGCTCTATCCTGCATACATAGCTGTGCATGCCAGCCTCGGGCTGTATCGGCTTTACGTTAACGGGTTTGGAATACTCGCCTATGACCAAGTGCCTCATGATTATGAACCACTATCAAGTGACGAGGTTACACCTGTGAGTTAACATCCTCCTCTTCACATCTCCACCACTCCAGTGGAAGGAATTTGGATGTCACATACTAATGAGGACACGTCCCCACCCACGGAATTCCAGCACCCCAATGAGTGAGCGTATGTAGTCACCCTCTCGATTACTGTCCGTGGCAAATGATCTTTCACTTTGCTGATCTTATCAAGAAATGGTGTGAAGCTACTGAGAAACTGTGGTTTATACGGATGAAGCATTTGCTTTGAATATACTAACTAGACGTTTTATGAAAGATATATAGATGGCTCTGAAGCTGAACACTTTCTGTTTGAAGCATGTTATTAATTCACAAGGTGATCCATCTGAAATATATCGTTTTGTAGGGATCGAATGAAAGACAGAGCTTTAGACTTTAATAAAACAGAAATTTAACAGCTGCAGCTCAGAAAACTGTCAATGTAAATAAAGATCATAGAGATGTGTATTCAATGACACATCAGTTAATCATTCCAAGTGATGTTACAGTACATCGAATACAAATTGGCAGTATGCATCCTTTTTGGTGTCACCAAATACAGAATCAGCTATCAGAAATGAGATTCTTCTGAAAACACTCCGTCACCTCTCCCTCTAGCTCATTTTTTTGTTGATCACAATCCTGTGACCCTTTCCTTTTTGATGTAACATAAAAAGTAACTGAAACCAAAATGATGGTCTATGATGCTGCAAAATGTAAATGTTTATGAGGATATTTGTAGTCTTGCAAACAATCCCCTTTCTTAGTCAAGGTTCGTGATACGACTTCACGATCCATTAAGGCAATGTAAAGGATATATCTTTCTTGGATTCTGTGGCACCAGTATGTTGACATTGCATGTCCCGTATGGGTAGTAGCGCTAGACCAGGTTTATAAAATTAAACACTCCCAAAAGAATCTAGCACCATCAAAGGATCGTCACATAATTCTTGCTTGGGTTCAAGGACGTACTCCGGCAGATACCCTCGTTTAGGTTCTGTCAGTTTGCCGGAGCGAAAGTTTCGTAATTTAGAGACAAAGTGAAACCTCAATACCTGAGCCCCCAGATGTCACTCGGAGAACATGGCAACTATTTGTGATGACAAAATCATCCATTTATCATGCTTCAGTCATTGCTAAACATAACAAATCACCGATAGTGTGAAAGAAGCCCTAGCCAACCAGATCACCACGGCTCTTCTTCTTTGCTGTTTCTGAGATCTAATCAGGTGTACAATATAACCATCCTGAACTGATAAAAAACATATTCTGCAGTCATTCTCTCTGTTTGTGTCATAGCGAGCAATAATACCGCGATACAATAAACAGCAGACATTGTAAGCTATTATTCGATATCTATCAAAGCCAAAAGTATATTGATAGAAACATTTCATCCTGCATAAACCCTCACTACAAATTTCAACCAGCAAGAACATTTAAATGCAAATTGTTTATGAGAAACCTTCACACATTGTTTCATTTCTTCTTTTAAAAATATTGTAGTTGTCGCTTGTTACCGCGATCTATTTTACTTAAAGTTTTAAAAATCTAGTTTGCATATCACAGTATTTTCTTCCATTTGTCTGAAGTTCACGTCTGTAGTATGTTACCTTTCTCTGTGTAACTCTTTTAATGAATATAAGGCTGCATAATCACGATGTCCAGATAGTGGACTTTGATCTTAGGTGCTTTTGTTAGCTTTCTCGCTCGATTCTGCCATTGTTTGCATATATATATGTATATATAAAACAGGGTGATTCTAAATTGTTTTTGCAAATTAAGAAGGGCCATAGTACCCATCCAGACAAACAATAATTACACAGGAACATAGGGTCGCTTTTCCACTTTGATAGGTGAAAAAGAAGAATTTTCACTTGAACTTACAACAATGTTGGGTAAGCGAATGAATAATATCAAAAGTTTCAGAATCATGTTTATTGTTTAGGGAAAGTTTCATAGCAAATGCTCAAGAACCGACCACGTGTGTCGTTGCGCCGTTGACACCGGCAAAGAAATGAGTGGTGCAACCTCTCCAGGATTCCTAGAGTCTTGTTAATTTTGTTTACAGCAACAATGATTCTAACCACGAGATCTTCAACCGAGTTCACCGGCGTCTAATTCTCTAAAGATTTCATGTGGCCTAGAAAAAACAAAGTCCAATGGGTTGAGGTCCGCTAGGCGAGGAGGCCAAGCCACATGTCTGCTACGTCCAATCCATCGTGACACTAAAAAATTACGGACAGTGATGGAAAAATGTGCTGGGTTCTATCGATAATAAACCACATATCTCTCTGAATGGGGAGTGGAGCAGCCTGAAGTAAAATGGAAAACATTTGTTCCAAGTAGATACGGTAAGGATACCTGCCCAGATTTCATGAAAAATTTCTGTTGGTGTCTACGATGGGTGAAATGTTGGGATTGTTGTCCGACAAAACGTGTTGAAACGGAATGCTTTTTCTGCTGAATGTTGTCTCATCACTAATTAATACAAATGCAGGAAATATTTGATTGTTATTTTTCATCCCCAGCATCCGGTGCACAAAGTATTCCCAGCAGGGATAATTATCTATCTGCAAAGATTACACTTTTTGTACACCTCCATTGCTTTCACGAAAATTTTGGGACAATTTTATTCAGATAATACTTGAAGGGATGATGTCGCGCCGTTCTCAAAGGTCAATGTCTACTCTGATTGGCATTTTTCTATAACCATTAAGAGCAAATTATGACTTCATCTCTGTGGAAATTTGCATACGGTAAATGCGTGATAGATTCTTGATGCACTTCTATTCTTCACCTTTTCTGCCTCTCAGAGTGAAATGTGAATATAAGTTTTTATGTAATTATTGTTTATATTGTTTATATGGATAAGTACTATTACCCCTCTTAATTTGTAAAAAACAATTTAGAATATATATATATATATATATATATATATATATATATATATATATATATATATATATATATATATATATATATAAACATTAAAAAGTAAAAGAAGAAAACAAAATCTTAAATCAACAATTTGATACAAATATATCAATATTTCGTAAGTAGAGGATTTTTTTTAAATTGATTGAAACTTGAAAAGGCACTTAAACTTAAAGCCGCGATTTTGCAGACTCTGTAGAAAATCCCCAGAGATAATTGGCGTAACCGTTTCCACTGCCGCTTGTCACTTTCTTAGGTGATTAACAGTGGCATGGAACAACACAACTCTCTGTTTTGTCTCTAACTGTGAAATAAAAGAAATTCACTTTCCTCTGCTTCCCATCGTTTACCGAAGAGTGGAGTTTTTCTTTCCCTGCCCCCTGCTCGTCTCTCAGGCGAAAACTAATATTGAGACTTTCAAGAGTAACCGAAAAGTTGTTGCTTTATCTCACACGAGCTGAATAAAAACTGTAAGAGCTCTGATAGAATTCGCCAGAAAAAAATCAAAGACTTATTTCTAAATGTCGTGCACTTATTTCTTTCTGTCTTACAAAAACTGGACAAAGGAACTTAAAAATCATGAAGAATCTTTCGTAAATTCTGTTTTTAAAACATATTTAATGCATATAAAGAGAGATATTGAGATAAATAGATGAGGCAGATAAACATGGACTGTTCATTGTCATTTTGGTAGAAGCAATGAGCTGTCTGTTGTAGATGTCTCTTATATAAATAGATTTATTTAAAATAATTGCGTTTTATTAACTAAGGCAGACAACTTATGGCAGCATTGAAAGACTTAAATAATTGATATTGAAATGATGAAATTGAATAAAGTAATAGATAACAGTTTTACACAGATACTTATGATAGTTTACCTGTTGACGTTTGATTCAAATTTACAAACTATATTAATTGAGATTTTTTAATTATAAAACATAATATTTTTAATAATTCATAAAATCATGTAGTTTGATAATCCGAAAGATGTATAATACATTGAATCAAATCAATGTTTGTTAATGTTATTAAAAATTCGTTCAATGTGTGTTACATTCAATTGTATCATGTGTTTTTGAGTAGATAATACGAAGGTAAAAAAAAAATTTTTAAATATTGTTTTCAAATCTTATTTTTCCATGATCACTAAAAACTCAAGATAATTATTTGGTGCAGTGACGATGCCGCCCATACATTATTGTACCAGGTTTATTTGGCTGTTCTATTCCCTTCCTAATGAGATCAGTATACAGAACCAGTATGATAACTATTAAACTTTTAAGATAATGAAGAATATATGCTACAAGTTTCAGTGAAATTATAAAACGTTTCTCATTTTTCCCCATCAAATTTTTCAATTTGTAAAAACTTGTATGGGTTAGTTAGAGCTCCGAGATTATGAAGAACATGTGCTTGAAATTTGGTGAATAAACTATCTCTAAACTGGAAGCACATGTTCTTCATCATTATGAAACACATGATCCGAAAATTTTATCATTTTTTTACGCAGTGGGAAAAATTAGGAGTATATGATTTCCAAACTTCTTCGGAATCGATTATTAGCAAATTTTTACCAATTATTGTGCAACAGAAAATTCTTGTGAACGTTAATTTATTCTTCAAGGTGATAGTTTGCTCGTGTTCCAAATTTCCTGATAGTCCTTCTTGCGTGATTTTCTTTCTTTGTTTCATTTATTATCATTTGACTTCTTGGGAGAACATAAAATAACCACTTATCAATGCTATTTTTTTATTTGGATAATAGAGAATGTGTTCTAAATTTCATTTGAATCTATCAAGTTGTGCGGAATAGCCCACAAATTTTGCTTTTTTTTTTTCTCATTCACTATTCATTGTAATTAGTAAATATTCATAAACGTTAATTACTTTATCGATTATAAGGAACATATTCGGGATAAAAGACCTTTCACTCTTCCAACATGGGAAAGGGATGTTGTGGTTCTGCCTTTTTGAATCACGTTGGATGAATTAAAATTGAAATTTGAATTTTATGAATTTTCCGGGCTTCCTCCTTTGTACCACATACGAAAAGATTTCTTAGGTGACAGTTACATTTTAAAATGCCTTATAATAACTACAATGTATCCATTACTTGGTTTGTTAGCACTCACGCCGTCAGATGCAAGCGAATAAAATAGAAGTGTAACGTACCATTTTGATTCATAATGACTGAGATCGAACCGAAAACCTACCACTCCGGAAATCACTGTACTATCATTAAGTCACAATGAACATGAATTGATTTGCCGTGTGTTTGCATTATACATAACTGAAGAACCTGCTAGAATGTCTTCTTTCGACCAGGATTTTAATTTCTAAAAATTATATTTAATATTTACTTTTATTTATACGATGATTTAAGCCTCATGATTAATTACACCACCGTTAGATGGCATTGGCTTCTAAATAAAGCCCTCCTCTTGAAATATGTTTTCACGGATTGATCCTTCATTGAGTGTGGCATTTTATGAAGGAAAACTTCATTGATACTCTTGATGAATTCATTTTAATTTTCTAAAGTCTATTTCGGGGCAAATTCTAGGTGAATGAAGATATTTCTTAGGATCAGACTTTTGATTTTGTTTACTAAAAATATTCCAATATTTAATGTTTTTCTTTTCCATGTCATCTTGAAGCTTCAGAGATCTTTATCAAAAGCTATTAACTATACAATAAAATCAATTTCATCCAAACTTTTTTATTTTCTGCTATTTCTCTTTTCTCTAAAGATTTATAAACAAAATTTGCAAAAAATTTTTTTTGTAATTTCACTATTGTTTCATTAATCTTAAAATCTATTTTTTAAGCAATTAGAAAGTGAAAAAATGTACTTTAACCACAAGAGAAGGTTGAGTAATTTATAGGAATGTAAATTTAAACAATAAGAAGTTGTTGAACAATAAATGGAAAAGTATATTAATGCATGATATAACACTATTTCCCGATTTTATTTCATATAACAATAGTGTCTTTCAAAATTATTTCTTTTTTGAATTTCCACATTAATTTTACTTTTCTTAAATATTATTTTAGAATTTACAAAAAATATTTAGCTAAATGAGTTTTAATTTTTGAACCACATTACTTACTAATTCTAACAGCTTTTGTTGTTTTATTTCGTTTTCTGACATTTTAATATATAACTTAAATTATAAGATAGGTAATATATAAAGTGTCCTAGTGATTAATTGAGAAACAAAATATTTCTTTCATGCTTCTTTAGCATGAGCCTTTTTTTTGTTAATATAAATGCGTTGGATTTATTTTCAACCTTTTATGCGTAATGTAGCTGTTATCCCACATTTTTGCACACATTCCGATAAGGATTTTTTTAATGTTTTTGATACAAGTTAACTAAAGAGCTAATTATTCTATCATGCAAAATAATTGCTATGTTTTGTTACTCTCCTGCACTAAGATGTTCTTAGCATTCATAAGGAACTCAGGAAACTCAAGCGTTCTCTGACGAATACTTAGCAATATTCCTCCCTTTCATGTTGCAAGCATAAATTTATCCATGCTGAATGGATACCCTTTTTTTATTATTTGTAACATGATCGCTTATGGGATTAAACTGCTTCCGAAACTAGGCTGGCTCCGAATAAAATGACAGGTAGACTTTTTTTGGTAATTCGAAATAAAGACAATAAATCTTTAGTTGCAAAAATTGCTAGTGTGTTAATAAGCAATTTTATTAACTAGCAACTAATGCACCTTTGCTGATAAAAAAATATTCTTTAAGAAATAATCAGTTTCTTAAGCATAAGAAACAGTTGAAATCGTTCCCACTGAAATACTTGTTATCATACTTCTCTCAATAAAACACAGTAGAATTCCAACAATCGGAATTAAATGAGACCTGACCACCATTCAGATAATTAGAAATTTGTTTATTTTAATTATAAGCGTCCATTTTAATTAACTATTGTATGTTGGAAAATAATATAAAAACTACATGTTTTTAGAGAAAAAGAACTTTTAATCAATTAAATAAAAAAACACTTTTACATTTTAAGGTACTTACAAGTGCTGTTCATTAATACAATATGTATGTACAGTTCTGTAAATGAAAGCCATTGTTTGCTGATCATCTCGGTCAGAGTAGGCTGTTTCACTGCATTCATGCGGTTGTCGGGCAGCCAAGTCGCCCGACAGTGGGAAGTTGCAAATGGTCACTCTCGGGCTGATCCACTTCAAAGCCGGCAAATGATTCACCAGCCGAAGGTCTCGTATCTGCTTCAACTTAGATATTAAGATCAGCTTTTTCCTCGACACTTTCAACAAATTGACCTCCATTTACCATATGAAATACAGTGTCTGACTCATAATTCCATCTCCTAGATCTTAAACATTAACATCTGAACATCCAGGAACTTTAAAAAAAAAAAATACTTTTGAGTTCCTCAAGTGGTACATCATTCTCATCTTTTCCCTTCACTTTCCTTTCCTTTCCGCGAGATTTTCTCATTTTCCTTTTCTTCTCCTTCCTAATTTATTTCTGAAAGCGACCCGATACATGGAGTTCGAATAATTATGCTTGTTATCATACTACTCATAATGAATTACTTGTTATTTTACTGCTTACAATGTGAAATACTTATTATCTTACTACTTACAGTAAAGTACTTGTTATTTTACTATCTACAACGAAATACTTGTTATCATACCATATACAATGAAATACTCATTATCATCACTCACATACTTATTATCTTACTACTCACAATGAAATACTTGTAATATTAAAAGTAATCATTCTCATGGCATGTGCCATCAACTACATAAACCGAGATTTCTCTCAAAAACACACAAAAAGTTAATCAAGATTAAAAATACATGCGCGCGCGTGCATCTATTTTTTAAAATTAAAGAGGGATTAAAACAGGATGGACAAAAATGGATGTAAAAAGTTAATTTTCCCCTTTAAGTAATAAAAATTTTTCAAAATAGATTCAGTTATTGAGGGAAAATTATTAGCTCTCTGATTATTCGTCATATTGAGGAACGTTCAGAGAAGGATAGTTTTCCTTCAGCAGAAGTTATTTATATTGTTTAATATTGAATTCCACTTCAAGAAAGGAAAAACAATCATATTTCCTTACAGCTTTAACAATGTGATGGTATATTATGTAAAATTAATTTACTTAAATTTCGAAACTCTTATAAGCGATAAAATAAACAACAATGTAGATTTAGAACAGGGATTGATGAAATTTGCAGATTATGATAGGTAGTTTGAATACCGTAAATGTTTCTTAATATGTAAACAATATAATTTTATCATGAACTCATATACTAATGAGAAAACTGCTGTAATAAACTTAATTATCCTTTATTGACATAATCCAACTTTATAATTCTTATCATTGCTTTATTTTATATAAAAGAACCATCTAAATCGATATTATCAAATAATATTAAAACGTTCCAGCCATAAATTCAAGCAGATTTGGGAATAAGAATGGGAAGCAAAATAATCTCTATAATACATATTCTTAACTATGAAAGAAAAAATATTATAGTTACTCTTTTCAGATGATTGGCTTGTCATTCAGTGGTTTTCTTTTGGTACCAAATGCAGATCAATGAGAAATACGAGGGGGTATCGAACTCACGAATTGATAAAACAAATGTTACCTACTCGGCTCTCGTTAGATGAAGCATAGATAAAACCTCTTTAAGCAATAACTGTACCGGTCTGTTTGACTAGCTATTTTTATTTTATTTAATTTTACTCAAAATCACTTTTGATGTTTTAAAATTATTGAATAATATGAACTAGATAATTAAGAGACAATTAAGCTGGTTCGAACTAAGCAAAAAATGATAATGAATTCATCAATAAAATTTCGACTTTCTCATCTGTAAATACTATTTGTTTAATTCACTTCGTATCCAGAACTTGAAAAAAAACTCAAAAAGTTGGATTTATGCTTGGGGGTCGATTTTTAAGTTATGAAGTACTACACACACAGTGTTTTCATATCTTAAAAAATCATTCTGTGACATTGCTTCCAGATGCCTTTCATTATTTTCTTCGGAGGAGTAACTCTTTACCAGAGCACAAAGAGAGCGTCATTAAAATGTGAACTCGCGGAGTGCTAATTTGCTGCGGCCCGAATACTGTCTTTTTGTTTTTTCCCCGGGAAGGGGAGGGGTGCATTTCCAGGATCGTCTCACTTTGGAAGTCCGTCACGTCCTCCCACGTGATCGGGATAACCCGAGGAGCGGTCGTAAACGGAGGATTTCGGTCCAGCGGCTTACGGAAGAGGGGCTGCACCCACCTACCCCATCCACGTAATGCTTATCTGTTTTCTGCATTAAAAGGGAAAACAGGAGAGTCCTATTTCCAGCCCCCCCGCCACGTAAATAGAGCTTTATCAGACGCCCACGTCGAATAGGGGGTCCTTCCCCGACTCTGGATATCCTTTCCCATCTATTCAATTCGCTAGATGTATCGAGTGATAATGTGCTGACAGTGTCTGCATCACTGTAAAGTTATATAAATGAAATATCGTAAGAATCTATACCATGGAGCTGAGAGGAGTTATCACCGAAAAAAAAATATATGAGATTTCTTTGGGTCAACTGTTTGTTGCACAGTTTTGGAGAGAAACATAAATATTTACATTTCCTTATTTGAACAGTGGAAGATATACATAATATTTTTATTTTAAGCAATCACATATCATTTCTTTCTTCTGTTAGTCTCTTTTTCTAAGGATATATTTTTTTCAGAAGGAAACTAACTCTACAAAAATTTGCAGTTTATAGTAGATCATAAGTTTACTGTGATCTTCGTAAGTAATTTTGAAAGATAATGGTATAAAAGTCTTCATTTTTTTTTTAATATAATACAGCAAATTGTACATTTCTCGCATCTAATTTTCTTCAACCTCAATTTACAACTGTGTCTGAGATTTTTGTAACATTATTTAAAACATATTAAAAATGATATAATATACTAATTACATGCTAATTTCTAAAAATAAATCACATCAATAAGAGAAATATATTATTAAATAAAATAAAACAATCTAGGATTATTTGAAACGCAAAAAAAAAAAAAATGTTCTAAGCAAATTAACAGTCAAGTAAATGAATGTCATTAAATGGCTAATCTATCAACATTTTCAGTACATATTATCATTCTGTAAAGAGACTAAAATTATTTCTAAATTTATTTTTATTACAGAACTATTTAAGAATACTAATCACTCTATAAGCATTTGCATGTCATTTTGCTTTGCAGTGTAAATGAATTGATTTAAAACATTAAAACTACTGATAATAATGAAAATATTTAAGTTTATAAAAAAATCATGAGACGTCGAGATTATGCATTCAAAATGCTTTAAAATATTAAGTTAAAAAAAAGAAGTGTAATTGAAATATAATAAAAATATACTTATGTTCTGAGACAGGTAATGTAATCCATAGATGGGAAACGATAGATATAATGCTATGGAAACGAAGAAATAATGGTACCGGTTCTCAATGTTTTCCAGGGGTAATTTAAGAAATATAAAACGTATTTTTAAAAAAAGAAGAAGAATCAACGTTCAGGCATTCCCTATAAAAGAGAGAAATTGAAAATTCAGCAGCCATCTTCCGTCACTGGCGATTGGGAAACCAGACGCTGCTTGAGGGATCTCTTCCGTGGGGTCCTGAAGGGTGTATTTCGCTGATTCGACACAAAGGGCTCAACAATTTGGGGGGCATCGCATTTCTCCCTCATTGCGGCGGTGAAAGAGAGAGAGCACTTACACAGATCTCTAATGGAGGAATAATTTGAAACAACAAATGGCATCCACTTTGTTGAGATGTTTTATACATATATGTCACACAAGTAAATCACTTGGAAAAACTTATGAAAGTATCAAAAATTGATGAAAAACAAAAACTTAACAATAATAGAATATATATATTATGAAGAACAATAAAACTAATAAGTCAAAATTTGAAAAAATTACTGAGACAAAATTTTACAATACGAAAAATAGGAGGAAAGCACTTGGAAGGCGCCTTCGTCTGGAGGAAGAGGATGCAAATTAAACCTCCTCTCTGACATGTAAGAAGTGCGTATGTCTAAAAGATCTTCTCGCCATTCCGTGACGTGGTCCTTACGTTTTCGTCCTATTTTTCGCATTGTATAATTTTGTTTTATTTTTATTACTGATTTTTTTTAATTCTGTTTTATTAGTTTTATTATTCTTCATGTTGTATCTTATTTATATAGGCCTATCTCTCTTTAACTGCTTTTGCGCTAGATAGATTGCCAGTAGTGTATGTATGTTGGTATTCTATTTTTTATTTCATCTTCTGCATTTTTGAACACTATATATATATATATATATATATATATATATATATATATATATATATATAGAGAGAGAGAGAGAGAGAGAGAGAGAGAGAGAGATACAGATATATATTATTGGTATGGCAATATATATTTGATTTTCTTGATGATATTTTCTAGCTCTGCTTATGTTTAGATGCTGATTATTTACTGTCTTCAATTATTATATACTTTCAATAGTAGAGTTAGAAGCCATGGTGACCTGATTGGTTGGGGCGTTCGTTCTTGTTATCGGAAGGTAGTGAGTTCAAGTTCCCCAATAGTTGCTGAAACTCGTAAAATATGTCGTGGTAGCAATGTCTTTCATTTAAAATGATACGTTTCGGAATGGCGGGCCAAGTCTGGGAGTCTTCTGCTTGGTCCCTGCTTCTAAATTACGAAGACTCACTATGGAAGGGCGAAGAGACAATCCCTGTGGTTGCTGTATGAGGTGATATCCCTTTCACCCTTGTAGTGTTATGTGTTATTTAGTGTAAATGTGTTATCGAAAATGGCGGTAATTAATATATTTCTTATTTGAAGCAAATAGATAAAAAATTATTTTTAATTCACACAAAAATTTATTAAAATTTTAAAGTTTACAATGTTTGGAAAACGAGAACATTTGGGATATAATTTATTCTCTAAAACATTGATGGGCAAAGCAAAAAGATTTGAGGACGAACTTTTATTTTTAGTTTTGGTAATAACACTTGAGAGTAACACTGTCAACCAACATGTGACAACAGACCAACAACATGTGACAACCCAATTGATAAAAACACCCTGAAGGTAATGGGGACGCAAAAGGAAGGACAAGAGATATTATCAGAAATTCAAAAATAATCAACATCTAGGAGAATCTGAAGATTCTCTATGGATCACCAGTCTGTAATATTTTCACATCTCCAGACATAGCATGACAATTCTTTAGGTGAAGTGCTCACATGATGATGACACTTCCGTATGTGAACTGATATTGAATCTTGTTTCACGAGACAGTCTTGCCCTTGTCACCGGTGAAAAAACAATAACATTGTGTTATATAGAGGCAACTGGAAACCTTGTGGGAAAACTTCCCAATTTTTTTTTTCAATTTAAATGAGAATTCTAATGGCTCAATAGCTTCACACCACTTCTCTTTATGAACAGTATAGTGAAGCATTATTAGCCGATGGCCGTGATTGGTAGTGTGACCACATTGACCCTCAATGGGTTGTCGGAACACCGTGGGATGGGGACGTGTCCACGTTCATCTGGGAAGTTAAAATTCTTCCTGCTAGATCTGGTAGAGATCTGGAAAAGAGGATGTCAATTCAGGTGTAACCTTGTCCCCTGATCGTAATTCAAAATTAACAGGTGCTTGTTGATGGGCGAGAATACCAAACAACTTAACCCACACTCCGGGGCTCATCTGGGTCCCTCTGTTTCTATGTAATTCAATTGATTGTCTGGACCGGAATTCAGTATACAAATATGCTTTTTTATTTCATTGCTTATATTATATTGTGGGATAGAATATCATTTACTTTAAAAATAAAAGTATTGCCAACTGCTGTCTCATCTGGAAAAATAAAATAAAAAACTTTTACGTTCAGAAAGCTCTTTCTGACTGAATATTTTCCCCGAGAACACATTCTCCTTCCTATGTGCCGCAGGAAATAATCCCACAAACGTTTTCCACGGACTGAGTGGCGCATTCATCTTTCATTGTTAAACAGTTCTTATGAAAGAACCTAGAAACATCTACAATGAGAAATGCAACCCCAAACTAACTACTGTAATGGTTTCAATAATACTCAGAAATAGTACCTATGATTCCCAAAACTGCATTTAAACATACGAGGGTTACCCTGAAATTTTTGAGATATGCGTAGACCAGAATTTACAAAATAAAAATAACGGTTTAATTTTAAAATGCAAAGTATTTTAATACAGAAGACGATTTTTTACTGACTTACTCAACTTATTTAGCGTAGAATAAATTTTAAACAGAAAATTGGAGTTGAAACGAAAACATTTTCGCGCTATGATTTTGTAAGATTTTAAAGCAGGAATAAATCAAGAAGAATGCGTTCAACGGTTGCAATTAGCATTTGGTGATGAATCTAAAGCTCGTGCTACTGTATTCAGATGGTTTAGAGAATTTAGAGAGGTCGCAATTTTCTTCAGGATGAAGAACACATAGGAAGGATGCCATCGGCAGTAATCCCGGATAATGTGTCTGCCATACGAAAAATGTTAATGGATGATAATCACTGTACCTATAAATGATACAGAAGGAACTTAACATTGGATCCTCAGCCATACACAAAATCATTCTCATGAAAAATTACATATGAAAAAAGTAGTTTGCCGTTGGGTTCCGCATTATCTAACTGAGCACCAAAAAGAGGAGCGTGTCAGAATCAGTAAAGAAACTCTTAAATTGCTAAATGATAGTGGCCACCGCATCATTTCTAAAATTGTAACAGGTGATGAAACGTACATGCCGTTTTTTGACGTTCCAACGCGTCAAGAAAGCAAAGTATGGGTCTTTGAAGACGATCCCACGTCGGCAATGGTGAAAAAACAACGCGCACTGAAAAAAGTGATGTATGCCGTTTTCTTCAGAAGTACGGAATTGGTCAAAGCCATCCAGTTGGAAGGACAGAAGACAGTAACATCAAACTGGTATACCACTAAATGTCTTCCAGAAATTCTACAAGAACTGAATGTTAGGGCACTAATGCTTCACAATGACAATGCATCTTCACATACAGCCGGATTAATAGTTGTTGAGTTTCTTAAACAAAAACAAATTAAAGTGATCGAACATCTGCTGTAATTACCTGATCTAGATATGTGTGACTTTTGGTTATTCTTTAATCTAAAAAAGAACTTACATGGACGCCGTTTTCATGCAGAAGAAGAGATTCATGTGGCTATAAATGCATTTTTTTTATCTATTCCAAGAACTGAATGGCTTGAGGCATTTAATCTGTGGAAAATTCGTCTAAAAAAATGCATTGATGCTGGAGAAGACAACTTTGAACACACCTAAAATTTTGTAAGTATAACTTTAAAAACCTAATTCTATCTCAAAAATTTCAGGGTGACCTTTGTATGTATCGGAAAAAGTCGTTTGTAGGAGAAAAAACTAAAATAGGGAATAAATTTTATTTTTATACTCTAGTATTTTTTAAAGTGTCCAAAAATTGCTATAGCTCAAAAAAATGTTATCCATAAAACAAGTAATTAATTTTTATTTTTATTTCATCAGATGACATTTATTTTTATTGTGTATCTTTTATCAAGATACACTTTTGACTGTAACTTGAAAAACGCTGAATTTACATTATATACAATTTAGGTATAAAATTTTCAAATATGCTTTGTGAGTAAATTCTTTTGTGTCATATTTTTTAAGTAGTCAATGTATTTAACAATCGATATAATGGTTTGATTTGTTTGTCATTTGCCAGTTATTCCTGCCTGCAGACTTTTTCAAACAGAACTTAAAGTGGATTCTAAATCATGATAAGATCTGTGACCTTTAGAGCACATACTAGTCACGAATACGTGAACTACTGAAGCAAATATCAGAATTTTAGCATTCTATTTCCAAATTGTTATTGAACCCATTGATACGCTAAATTTTATCAACAGCTGTTGCCACATAGGGCTTCATTGTAAAAATCAATCCAAATGTGCAAAACACTTATGTATCACAGAAGAACAAATATCATAGAAACAGCAAGCATTTAAAGTAATGATCAGAACAAAATAGGTAAGAACATAGTTGTTTATCTCATTCCGTTTTTGAAAATCTTTATCTAATTTTGGGCATACATATATATCATATGTGTGTGTGTGTGTGTTCTGTATTCGTAGTGCCCGGATTACAAAGTGCAAAGTGGGCATAAACCAGATGAAAGGATAACTATTTCATTTTGATGTTGTGCCAAGCAGCAATCATAGTCTGTTTGCCGTCTGAAATTTACCTCGGCTTCTTTACTGGATATTTGATAAAACTTTTCCCGGGTGTCTTGAATGTTATACAAATAACTAATTAACTATTCGTAAGAGAAAGCACATCATAAAACGGTTTATATAAAAATGGTCATGATGTATATTTAGAAAAATATATTTGTTGACATAATTAGAGATTTTGTTTCTGTAACTATGGAAAATAATGACTGAAATGTTGAAAGTAATGTAATTTCAATCTGACTCCTGTTATGGAAAGGAGCTTGAGGAGAGAATGATTTTTAATAGAGGACACTTTATTGGGGAACCAAATATTGACTGCGTTTGTCGGCTTTCGTGTCTAGAAATAGGCACTTGGAGACATATTGTCCAAATAAGTCTAGAAAGAAATTATTTTGATTACTTTATTTCAACAATGTTTTAAATCAACAATTCCTTCTAAATAGGAGGATATTTATTTGGGTTCACCATGACCTAGTGGTTGGGTAAAATTCCATAACGACAAAAGTTCACGGGTTCAATCCCAGCCATTGCTGAACTACTAGGAATGGATATTGTGTCTTTGATTTCTGCCAATTCGGATGGATGCTTGCGAATTTTCTGAGTTTTCTCCCTTGCGTCATGTCGATACAGATTCTCACTATCTATGACAGATAGTCTCGGATGACAATTTACGCTGTAGATATTGTAAAAATTTTAGAATGGCCTTTCAATCATAAGACTTACCACTGCACTGTGTTAAAAATTGGAATTACATATTTAAAACAAAATAAAGAAAATATTCTGTTCAACTAATGCTTCACTCGTCACAAACAGTTTATTATTATGTTATAAAATTTGATTACAAAAATGCAATTAGCACATGGAATTCTTTGTAATTTCTATTAGAATATATTATTGAAATATTTTATTATAACTACAAACTACTTGCATTACATTTTAAAACAAACACAGTTACAGCTATACTGTATTTTCTTTTTCATATTCCATCATTATTATATATGTACTCTCATTTTACCACAAATTAAACACAAAAGACACTGTACTGAAAAAATATGTAAACACTAATTTTTGTGATACGAATATAATTTGCTTAATATTTACTTTACCTTTGTATATTTTACTATAGAAAACAATGTGATATGTATGTAGCAGTTATATTTAACTGTAACCGCTTCTTTGTAAGACAACACTTAGACCAAATGGCAACAGAATGATAAGCCGCTCGCATCGCTGTGCTCTTAAATGAAATGTTCTGTTGGTCAGCAACGCCTGCGCCCGCGAGCACAACCAGGCCCTCTTAACTACTTATTAATTCGGCCACCGGGGGTAAAAAAGAACAAATAAGTTATGGACAGAGAAGAAGAAAAAAGAAACTTATCCCAGCTAATGGGAAATCAATCTTCGTGATAGCGAATAAGATTTTTTCCCGTTTTTAATCAATTTCCTGAACGTTAATTAAACATATTTTCTCCAGAAAAAGCTGAGCCTGTGGAAGCTTTAACGATCTATCTGGGTCAGAAGATATGGGAAAACATATTGCCGAAATCTGCTTCTAAGTTCCTGACTTAAAATGGCTTATTTTAATAAACAGAGTTTAATTAAAAGGGTTTATTTGTGATATGTGTATAATTTCTATTCGCACATTTTTTATGTTATTCAAAGTAACAAATAGAAATTTGATAAAAAAAAAAAATATAAATTATTCTTTATTAAAATTTGAACTTGAATGATTTAATTTTTATCTTTGGGAAAATACAGAGCATATTTTAATTGTGAAGTATATTTTTAAAGAAAAGTTGTCATAAGTTTTTCACAGTCAATTGAGCTAAAAATTAGATTAAGTCTACAAAAAAAAAAAAAAAAAAAAAAAAAACCATTAATAATACAAATTTTGTTAATTTTATAATAATTTAATGTTTTTCTTTTTAAATCGTGAAATAATTTTGAGGAAGTGGAAGTTTATCTAAATTTAAAGCAAAAGTAACAAGTGCATTTCTAACATTCATTTGGGATTATATATATATATATTAAGATAATATGTATTTTTACTGCATAATATGTATTATTTATATTAAATATGAAAAATATCTTTAAGTTATAATAAATAATTTAATTAAAAAAATAATTTTATAATAATTTAATGTTTTTCTTTTTAAATCGTGGAATAATTTTGAGGAAGTGGAAGTTTATCTAAATTTAAAGCAAAAGTAACAAGTGCATTTCTGACATTCATTTGGGATTATATATATATATATTAAGTTAATATGTATTTTTACTGCATAATATGTATTATTTATATTAAATATGAAAAATATCTTTAAGTTATAATAAATAATTTATTTAAAAAAATAATTTTCTAATAATTTAATCTAAAATAATGCTTACAAAATATGTTAATAAAAAATCTCTAAGCAAAAATTTAAAAAGTCTCAGTAGTTACTTTAAAGATATTAAAGTAAAAAATTTGGATTTTACTTTTGTTTCCCTTTTCTTATGAGCTTCAAAACTTCACTTACTATGTTAGATATTATGCAAAATACATTAATGCTTCTAAAAGGTTTTATCAAAAATTTTTATTGTATTCTTTAAAGAATAATTGTTAAAAGATTACGTAATAGTATGTGAATAGCAGAAGAGATTAAGATCTCTTAATAAAAATAAGCTACATTTTAAAGCATTTTCTTCTTATGGAACAGGAAACAAAAATATCAAAAAATGATTACCTTTATCATCTTATTTTCTTTCAAAATATTACATATTGGGTTAGTGCTGTAATCGAAGATGTTTTTATTTATTTAGAATTAAACTTAAAAGTACAAAATTTTATGCGCTCCACGTATTTAAGCAATCAAGTTAAAAATACTTCAAAAACACATCATTGTAATCTCATAATCAAATGCTAATTATTCCAATTGTACTATAATAATTAATTTTATTATACAATTAGTATTTATTTTATTTATTTATTTATTATTATTTGCAATTGATTTACCGTTTGTTAAGATTTTTTGTAAATTAGTTCCAGTAAATATTGTTTACAAGAATTAAAGATAATAAATTTTAAATACGTTGCTCCCTTTGTATGACTCTCTCTCCCAAATCATATATTTATAAGCACTGACCAATAAATATATCCATTAAAAAATAAACTCTTTATTTGAATTCAATCAAAATTAGAATAGTTTGATTTTAAAACAAATATTGAATTTAACATAAATACCGATCGTAAAATATATAATGGTGTGTTGAAGGTAATATTAAAACTAATTAATTACAAAAAAACTTTTAAAATATCTTCGTTTTTTTATTTTATTTTATTTTATTTATTTATTTATTTATTTATTTATTTTTTGGAATTTATGATATTAATAAAAAATAATTAGTGCTTAGAGTTATTTTATACATAATTTTGTGATCTTTATGTTATCACGTGAAAGCAAAATATCACGCTTTCTGTAATAATTGGAAGATTGTTAATGGAAATGTTACTAATTATATCCCTTTTTTGTATCTTTGAACTTTTTTCTGTTTGAATTTCTCTATTTCATACTTCAAAGTAAAAGCAGAGCATCGTACTCTATAAAGTAAAAGGTTGCTAATAAATCGATCTTATGGTGACATTAAATATCTCATTTCATCACATGACATTCTGAATCTCATTGCATCACATGACATTCCGTATCTTTTTGCATCACATGACATTCCGTACTTTATTGAATCACATGCCATTCTGAATCTTATTGTATCACATAACATTCTATATTTATCACATTCTCGCATCACGAGTGGTAAGGAGAGAAGAAGTCCCGGACTGTGCTTAGCACGCTTTTCAGTGGCATCGCTTCCGCACACATTTCCTCAAACTTGTGTTATTAGTACATGAATTAAGGTTAATTTCCGTATCACTTCCTGCCTCGTGTTGATCAACCCTGGCTTTTGTCCGGAAGAACTTAACGTTGTCGAATGCTGTGTTCTTCAAGGGTTTGAGCAGTACCTCTGGAATCTGTAATCAACAAGATTGTGCCTTTGGCCAGGAGGCCACTAGCTATACTGAAGACCTTGTGGAAGGGCACATCAAGAGCTGATCAACGAAAAGCTTGAAGAGTTGCATCGCGTTTTGCAGGAAGAAGTTTGTCAGAGAAGGAAGGAAGCAACAGACATTTTCTGAGGAAATGAGCCAAAGAAGGCTAAAAACATGCATCATCAAGAGCCTAATAAGGGAGTAGCCGTCGCAAAAAATGACTAAACACTTTTCTAGTATAAAATAATGAATCATAATTATTTTGATTTTTTCCCTTCAAATTGAATCGGCGTTCCAAGTAGGTGAGTCGGTAGTGGCAGATGATGATTCACTCTTCTTAACTCTATTTTACTTGATTCCTTTGAATAAACGTCATCCGTAAAATTTTGTGAGTAATTTTTTCGGCATGGAACATATAATCTTATTTTATATTAATTTATATGCGAAGAATTGTTAAATTTTACGAATGTGGTTCTGGAACGAATTACTCTCGTTAAGTGAAGTTTTACTTTTATAATGTATTTACTTTCCTAAATACAGAGCCCTATCTTTAAGAAATACTTTTTAAATTAAAAATTTGAAGTATTTTACAACTTTAATATTAAATATTATAATCAAGCTTACAAAACTTTTTTATAAAATAAACAATTGCAAAAAAAGTTCAGATCAGATTTTTATATCATTAGGTGTTTAAATAGTTTGCTTTGTCATCCAGATTCTCACACAAAAGTAGTTCGAATATGTATTAGCCTTGTTAGCAGAAATAAGAAATTTTTAAATCACTTACCCTAATTTTCTTTTACAATACTTGAACATTTCATGCGAGGAAACCACCATGTTCACATATTAAGTGATAAATGAAAAATAAAAATTTCACAATGAAGCAAATTCTTATAATTTTATTCATTATTTAGTATTTCAAGAATCGTTGCAGTGTCGTTCTAAATAAGATAAAAAAAAAACAAAAAAACGTTTGATTCACTTATTATTAAGGAAATAATTATACGCACTTACTTTGAGCTCATTAAAAATTTCTCTAAATGATAACGGCTTACCTTGTGTTTATTGAGAAAATTCTTTGAAACAGCTTAAAACTTTGTGTTCATTTAAAATCTTTTCTGAAACAAAGCGGCTTGTTTTTCGTTCATTGAAATATTTTCTTAAACGCGACAGTACATTTTGTGTTCAATAAAAATCCCCAAAGATAAGAATTTTTTATGTTTCGTGAACACAATGTAGTCTCTATAAATGGAAACGAATTAACAAAACTGAAGCGAAACATAAAGAAGAGAAACATACAAGAAAACTAAAAATTGTTAATAATAAGCAAATTATTACCTTATGCGTTCATAGAAAACATTGAAACATAACGTCTGGTTTTGCGTTCAGGTAAAAAAGTATCATAAACATAACGAGTTATTTTTGTGTCATTCACCAAATACTGCGAAACATAATGATTTAACACAACTGAAGCGACATAAAGAAGAAAAACATAAATGAAAATTTAAAATTATTAAACATAAATGAGATATCTTATATGTTCATTGAAACATTCTCTGAAATATAACGGTTTGTTTTATGTTTATTAAAAAATAATTATCGATAACGTATCAATTTGTTTAGCGCAAATTGAAAAAAATTCTTTGAAGCATAAGAATGCGTGTATAAAAATTTTTAAGTAGTTCATTTTATGTTTATTGAAAAGAATCTCCGAAACATAGAGACGGCAAAAGTTTATTTCCCTTGATTTTTTATTTTTTAACTCCAAGAAAAGCACTAAAATCTGAGTAGAAAAGTATCATCCCTAAAATTACGTTAAGTTAAGCAGCTAAAAATACCTGAGTTACCAGAAATTAAATTTTATCGCCAAATATTTCGACAAACTCGTATGCTGAACAATTTAACTGTTTATTTTATGTTCATTGAAAACTTCTCTGAAGCATAACTGACTTACTTAGGGTTCATTAAAATTTTGAGAAAAATAAGACTCATTTGGGCTCATTAAACATATTCTTTAAATTTATTGCAAAGTATCACCAAATAGTATTTATTAAATATATTTATTTAAATTTTCATACACTTTGACGGAGTCTTTCATCTATTTTTGATATTCTGATTACCTAAAAGTACTTTTCAAGAATGTAATGTGGTTCTTATTGAACTGAATCATTACAAAATATTTCTTTAAAATGATTCTAAAGACGATTTTTAAATTTTTATGAGGGTAATCATAAAATATCTCCTTTCACTTTCCGATGTCTCCTAAAACATCAGTTTCATTATTCACATCATTAGCTTCACAAAATGTGCTTGAATGCAGTGCGTCAATTATGACTTTCGTTTCCGTAAAAAGAGCTGTCGTTTCATATTTCGTTTTTCTGAGTTCAGCGGAGATTCTTATCTAAATAAGAACACTATTCGAACAGCGTCTTCTGAACGTCTTTCGTCCCCGTCGCCAATTTCTCTGCCATACTCAATGTGGAAAATAAGAGGGGGTAAAATCCGATCAAAAAGGCAGAAATATCTCGTTGTCTGCAGTTATAAGGAAACGAACAGAGGAAAGTTTTCTTCATTTCCCTCCTTCAAAAATGATGTAATCAATTGAATTTTTCCAAGAAAAAAAAAAGAAAACACATCTGGATTTTTGTGGAGGAATAGCTTGTATTACTCGTGTAAAGTGGAAAAAAATTTCAAAAATGTAAGAGTTTGTTTTCATAATAGCATCAAATTTTAAAAATATTTATTGCATAGATATAAGAGTCTTTAAGTATTCTAGAATGATATCCTAATGCAATTATTTTCAATTTAATGCAAACAAAACCAAATCATTAGTTTAAAGAATATTTTCAATACCATATGTGATTTGAAAGAATTTTACAGAAAAATGACAAAAATTAAGAAAAAAAATGCTTATTTTAAAATTTAACTAATGAAACATCTTTTCAAAATTCTTTTAAATAGTTAAGTAATAGTGTAAATAGCATTAAAGAATTTTATGTTCCATTGTAAAGACATATATTTATTTTGTTTGTGGATTATGAATTCATATGAATCTAAGTTTAAAAGTTGAAACGGATGAGACTATTTATTTTCAGTCAATAAAAATGTATAAGTGTAAAAGAATCGAATGATCACTCTTCTTATCGAGAGAATCAAAAATACCTGTTTGATGCAAATCATGAACTAAGGATCTCAGCGCAACGATGGGATTATTTCACGTTAAGAATACTGGCAATTTATTTGTGTCATGTTACAGAAAAATTCCATTTTCCGTATCAAAATTTTCATCTGAAGCTATGCAATGTTCAGCCTATAGTTCACGCAGATTTTTTATTAGGCGAAGCCCATCTAGTAAAAATTATTTTACAGTTGAATTTTATTATGTTCTTAGCAATTAGAGTTTTACTGTTAAAATTTTTAATTTTTATATTTAGTAAATTTAAATTTATTTATTTCCCATCAGTCAAAAAAATTAATCATTCGATAACAAAGAAAATGTATGCAAAATTTTATATTTAGCATTTAAATCTTTGGATTCTCTTCTAGTAAAAACTGCTTCGAAAAACAGATTTTTTTAAATCATAATATAAATTGATAATCTTTAAAATTTTAAACAATATAAAAATGTAACAAATAAAATATTTCATATTTTTAAGAAAATTCATTCAATATGCTTGATTTCATCACCTTGTTTGGTAAATTGCACAAGTAAATGGAAATTTAATTTACTTATGTATTTATTTATGTACGAATTAATTTATTACTCTCTCTCTCTCTCTCTATATATATATATATATATATATATATATATATATATATATATATATATAAGCAACTAAATATCTAAATCTATATAACAAGCGTAAGCAAATTCTCAACAATGGTCAAACGTTATAGCATCAATGAGGAAACACACTTTTGATTCTTAACTTCATTAAGAACTGGGAGAAAAATCTATCTCACAGCTAGGCCGAATGTTACATTGTCCATATAAAACGTTTATCTTTTGATATGACCAAACAGTTTCAATGAAAAAAATTCGAAAATTTTGTCAAATGCTATGATTTTTGTAGATTTACTTCGTTTAAGCAGACGATTTTAAATAAAATAATTCTCGACTCCAATCAAATGTTGTTTCATGCGTAAATAAGAATTAGAACTCTCTTTAAATATCTAAGTAATATTATTTTTAGGTAAATAATTAAGTACATTCATAAAATCTTGGTAATAGGAAAGTAGGGCATATTCCGCCAAATTAATACTAAATTTCTTCATATTGTTTCCAAATCAATATTAGATAAACTGAAAACCTATATTTTTAAGATTAATATGTTTTAGAGCATACATTTTAAATCAATTTATTATTGTAGCATAATTTATTTGGGAAAATATAAAAGTGCTTTAAATTCTTTAATTTTTACAGCTCTAAAAAGCATATAAGTTAATAACAGAATAGAAAGTTATTAAAGTAATATAATCCTGTGAAAATAGTCATTGTTTACAGAAATACAACTGGTTTGTCAAAATAAGCACACACAGTTATGTATTTAAAATATAATTTTTAGTGGAAAAAATATACTTTGGGGTACACCTTAGCGGAAATTGGTGTTATCATGCGTGTTTGAAGGTGATGCTGAAAACACGATGGCAGGAGTTGCATGTAAAATAATTATACAAATTTTACGAATGCCTTAAAAGGTAAAAGTAACACTTTTTAATTGAAAAAATATATATTTATTAAAAAGAAACTCGATTTCACACATTTTTAAAGTAAACTTTATTTTCTAATGTGTTTTTGAGCGTGTTCGAAACAAAATGGTGTTGAAAACAATGTGTAATGAATCACACTTAAAAAATTACATAAGCGTTTCAACGTAAAATTAATATTTTTATTTAAAAAAATCTAAATGGCATCGGTGAATTTATGGAAATGTTTACAATAAAAACTCAAAAATTGATTTACCAAAACAAACAAGAAATCCAGAATGACAAAAATAACTAAGGTTGCCTGAAATAAACCAACATCGCTGGCAGAATGGCGCCAAATTAACAAGAAGCAGAAGGACAACATCTTAATGCATAGGCCACCCATATTCTATTATTGAGGAAAAATCGTGTTGTTTGGCGACATTCGCCTGGGGAGCGATACTTTACACGTGCACCATAGCTATTTATGAACAAATAAATAATTTCACGCAATATCTAAAAAATACATTGGATAATTGATATTTGAGTCATGGATTAGTTGATTCAAATGAATAAGTCTCTAAAAATTGAACTATAGGAGTTGTATTGTTTGTTGCACTAAATTCGGATGCTAGTTAAAGTTATCTGAAAATTTATCTTCGAAATATAAAATTTGCTGGACAAAAGTCATTTTACAGTAAAGCTTCCCCCTGCATCACTTCCAGCTTTTATTTGCAAATTAATAATATTAAATTTCTTAATTAGAATTCTCCATTCTTTTGTGATGGATCTTTACAATTGTACCGTAAGCAACCTTGATTTTACTCAGCAATCAATTATTTTGAGTGTATAACTTTCTTTATTAATATAATAATCTATCTGAAAAACAATCCATCCAGTACGAAACATGGAACGAATTGCATTTTTTTATCGCTAAATATGACATAAGATGTCAAACATTTCAATGTATTATTCATACAACACAATTGCATCACAAGGTACAATCATGAATATTTATCCCAATTCGTATAACAGAGAATGTTTTTCTTGTTAATAACAATGCGTTTCTGCTATTTTTATTCATCAAATATAAACATCACATTTATTCAACAATTGTCCTCATTATATTATCTGTTATTGTCACTAATTATCGGTGATTATTATCTATTATAATATATCTTTGATTTTATTTGAAGTGTGGTTGGGACTAAATAAAGACTCGGTTGTACATTATTCAGTTTATATAATCACTAATGTCATCATTTTGTTTTAGTTTATGTATATTTATATATCGTTAACTATCTTTGAAGTGAGATTCCTAACGCAAATTAAACATAATCCTTATTTAAAGAAATAGTTGGGAAACTACGACATTAAGAATTTATTTTAATTTTCATTAAAATAAAGAAAGATTGAAATATGTCACAGGATGGATAAAAGTGAACAAATTCTGTATTACTATAATCTACCTAAATAGTCTTAAAAATCCAATAAATTATAACTGTACAGTCTAAACTTTTAGGTAATGAAATATATTCTACATTTTGAAACAGAAAATTTACAAATGTTTTCTACATATTTTACTAAGACGTAATGCCATTTAACAAGTTTTAAGTTAATATTTTTAAACTGAATAAACATTAACTACATATTTTATGATAACGCATAAATTAAGCATGCTCTTTTTTACTATCCAAAAGAGCCATTCCAATAATCAAAGCATTTCTTTAAGCGCTATAATAGCAAATAATTCCCTATTCTAAAAATAAATTTTTTTTTTTTTTTTTTTTTTTTTTTTTTTAAATTCCAAGATCGCAGCATTTTTATATAATACACAGGATATTTAGAACAGCAAAGCACTACATTTATGTTCTCATAAATATTTATCTCAAATAAAACTTCTAATTCGAAAAAAAAATTAAATTACGTTTGTTTTAAAATACTAATTAAGTAAAAAGCTGTTATGAAAAGACGTAAAGAAGTCCGTAAAGTAAAACGTTTTGATTCTCTACACTTTTCTCCTTAAAATAAATCATAAATATGTAATAACAAAAAAAAAGGGAATTCTGTATGTGTGGAAAAATTTATTTCTGATGATTCAAATGCGTATATGCGAGTCATTCAATTTCTTTAATTAAGTCATTTATAGTGTATGCCTTTAGTAAGTACTGAATACATAAATCTTTAAAAAGCTTTGTGTGTTGAAACATCTTTCAATTTTTCTCACATATCCTTTAGTTATATTACTTTTGCAATTTATTTAAAAATGGCATTGCTTTTTAAGAAGTGGTAGTGTAAGAATTTAAATTATTACTTAATGAGATGCAATAATTAAATAAAAATAATCAAAACAATGCTTCTTCTGATAACTCATAATGCTTTCACTATAATTGTTAGTAAATAATGAATACTCTTATATTTATATTTTTGAGCTTTTTTTAGCTTCTACAAGTGTATTTTTGTAATCCAGAATTAATATTTTATCTTATAAAATATTAACTATGGATTACAAAAGTATTTAATAAAAATTTACAAAAGATTACAGAAGAACGCTATATTTAATAAAATTTAAGAAGAAATTTCAATCCAATACAACTTTAATCTGACATTTTCTAGAGAGAATCATAGCTTTTACGAGTGGAATAGGAAGGGTCAATCTCAGCCCCTGAGGAGCAACGACATACAATATTTGTAGTCTTGCATGCCCGTCTGTTGTGGTATTAGACACCATTTTGTGGACAGCCTTGAATAGTTAAACATTTTAAAGGCCATTATGTGAATTACTTTTCAAGGTCTTTTTATAGATGATAAAGGATTTCATAAAGGACTTCACATACATAGAGTGAGCTAATTTTCCGTAGATCAAGGTAAGAAACACAAGTATCTACCTCGACATCCGTAAAATATAGAACAAATGTCTCCCGTTGTTTAACAGTGCCTGAGATTGAGCCCAGGATCTTGAGTTCTGAAGAAAAATATCAAACCACTAGATCAAATTGAGCCCACGATGGGTACTTGTGAATTTTACGGGTTTTCTCCTTTTCAGTATAGAAATACAACCCACTATTAAAAAATCCCATTATATTGGACTCATGAATATATCCACTAAGAATAATACCTAGTAAAACACTAATATCCCGGACCAATCCCACTTTATATACGGTGCCAAAGCTGATAATTTCTGATATCAATTACTAATAAAAGTATGACATGCAATATACAAGTTTCTTTTAAGATATTTATGATGATGTGGTCACCCTCCCAATCACTACAAATGATGCTTCGCTTTAACACGGGCGACTGGGTCACTCAGACAATAGCTATAGAAAATTGGAGATCACTCTGTACATACGAGGTTTACTCTGAAATTTTGGAGATGCAACTTGGTTTCAAAGTTATACTCTTACAAAATTTTAGGTGTGTCTCCTCCAGCATCTCAATGTACTTTTGTAGACGCATTTTCCACAGCCTCAAGCCATTCATTGCTTAGAATAGATGAAAAAAATGCATTTATAGCCACATGAATCTCTTCTTCTGAATGAAAACGACGTCCACGTAAGTTCTTTTTTAGATAAAAGAATAACCAAAAGTCGCACATCCGGGGAATACGGCGGATATTCGATCATTTTAATTTGTTTTTGTTGAAGAAACTCAATTGTTAATCCGGCTATAAGTGAAGATGCATTGTCATTGTGAAGCATTAGTCCCCTAACATTCAGTTCTTGTAGAATTTCTGGAAGACATTTAGTGGTATGCGAGTTTGCTGTTACTGTCTTCAGTCCTTCCAACTGGATGGCTTTGACCAATCCCGTACTTCTGAAGAAAACGGCATACATCACTTTTTTCAGTGCGCGTTGTTTTTTCACCATTGCCGGCGTGGGATCGTCTTCAAATATTCATACTCTGCTTTCCTGACGTGTTGGAACATCAAAAAACGGTATGAACGTTTCATCACTTGTTACAACTTTAGAAATGATGCGGTGGCCACCATCATTTAGCAATTTAAGAGTTTCCTTACTGATTCTGACACGTTCCTCTTTTTGGTGCTCAGTTAGATTATGGAATAGAACGGAACGGTTAGTTAGATTATGGAATAGAACGTTGTTTATCTCATTCGGTTAGAAACGGAATGAGATAAACAACTATGTTCTTACCTATTTTGTTCTGATCATTACTTTAAATGCTTGCTGTTTCTATCATATTTGTTCTTCTGTGATACATAAGTGTTTTGCACATTTGGATTGATTTTTACAATGAAGCCCTATGTGGCAACAGCTGTTGATAAAATTTAGCGTATCAATGGGTTCAATAACAAGTTGGAAATAGAATGCTAAAATTCTGATATTTGCTTCAGTAGTTTACGTATTCGTGACTAGTATGTGCTCTAAAGGTCACAGATGCTTATCATGATTTAGAATCCACTTTAAATTCTGTTTGAAAAAGTCTGCAGGCAGGAATAACTGGCAAATGACAAACAAATCAAACCATTATATCGATTGTTAAATACATTGACTACTTAAAAAATATGACACAAAAGAATTTACTCACAAAGCATATTTGAAAATTTTATACCTAAATTGTATATAATGTAAATTCAGCGTTTTTCAAGTTACAGTCAAAAGTGTATCTTGATAAAAGATACACAATAAAAATAAATGTCATCTGATGAAATAAAAATAAAAATTAATGACTTGTTTTATGGATAACATTTTTTTGAGCTATAGCAATTTTTGGACACTTTAAAAAATACTAGAGTATAAAAATAAAATTTATTCCCTATTTTAGTTTTTTCTCCTACAAACGACTTTTTCCTATACATACAAAGGTCACCCTGAAATTTTTGAGATAGAATTAGGTTTTTAAAGTTATACTTACAAAATTTTAGGTGTGTTCAAAGTTGTCTTCTCCAGCATCAATGCACTTTTTTAGACGAATTTTCATAGACGTGGACGTGGACGTGGGATCATCTTCAAAGACCCATACTTTGCTTTCTTAACGTGTTGGAACGTCAAAAAACGTTATGTACGTTTCCTCACCTGTTGCAATTTTAGAAATGATGCGGTGGTCACCATTTTTAGCAAACTACTTTTTTATATGTAATTCTTTATGAATGATTATCCATTAACATTTTTCGTATGGCAGACACATTATCCGGGATTACTTCCTGTGTGTTCTTCATCCTGAAAAAAATTGCGACCTCTTCTAAATTCTCTAAACCATCTGAATATAGTAGCACGAGCTGGAGATTCCTCACGAAATGCTAATTGCAACCGTTGAACGCATTCTTCTTGATTTAATCGTACTTTAAATTCGTAGAAAATCATAGCGTGAAAATGTTCTCGCGTCAACTCCATTTTCTCTTCTGTTTAAAATTTGTTTTACGCTAAACAAGTTGAAGTAAGTCAGTAAAAAATCGTCTTCTGTGTTAAAATACTTTGTATTTTAAAATTAAACCGTTATTTTTATTTTGTTAATTCTGGTCTGCGCGTATCTCAACAATTTCAGAGTAACCAAAATAGTTTTATTTCTTTTATAATGGTATCTATGAAATGAAAGATGCGTTGATGTTGTGTGTATTGTTCACTTTGAATAGCATTTAATTCTGGGTGTTCCGCGGCTTTCACTTCAATTGAAAATCTCGTTTGGTTTTAATAATCTAAACAAATTAAAAACATTCTAATATTGAGAGAAAATGGAAGTCTTATCAAATTCCGTTTTAAGAAGGTATGGATGTGTTCGTGTGTCGTAAAGCAATTTAAATTCTCTATTATACATTGAGATATGCATATCGATTTAAAATTAATTTCTATTTTTTTTAGATATTTTTTTGAAATAATATATTATTTGTAAATAACAATTTTTACTAATCAGATAATATATAAAAGTTGAATTTATTTTTACTGTAAAGGATCCTACAATTGTTAATTTTAATCAGCATATTTAAATGTTTTTCGTAAATTATTTAATTTAAGTGCTAATATATTCTTAATTAACAATAAAACAAAGTTCAGTTTTAAACATATATCCTTTGCGAATGAAACTTTTACTATAAGACTTCCACAGACTTTTGTGTATAAATCAATAAAACAAAGAATATTTGACGTACATTTATTTAAATAATCATGATCAAAATTATCCATAAGTTTTTAAATATTTATTTATAGAAGCTGAAAACTGTAATTGTGGTTTTTCAATTGATAATGTTTATGCGTGACTAAAGCCATAGCTTCTGGTGAAAAATTTGTATTTAACAAACGGAAAAGAATTGTGATTTGGTAAAAAATGAAGATGTATATATATAATTTAATTAAAACCTACCCCTCCATTCTTTAAATGAATAGAGCTCCTGAATATTTGGCTTTTTAACATAGGCTTTTTACAGCCATATACACCTGAGGTGATTTCAAATCTGCATTCATTACAGTTGACATGAATAACTGACGCTAGCACTTAAAAAGGAGCTTTATTTTTGATCTAGGCAACGATCTGATATAAGTTCTATTCTTTGCACACATTCTCAATTCAATCCCAAACAAAAATTTGGTAATCAAACCTAAGAAATAGATTTCACAGCTCTTTAAAGCGAAAATGAATGAAAAAATTCACTGCCTATGTCAAAAACTTTATGTAAGTGAAAAAGAAACCTTTGGATTAACGCAAGTCTTCCAACGAAGGAACGGGGCTTCCCACTTTTTTTGCACCACCTTTTCTTAGTTCAATGAGCCTTTATTGGAAATTAGACGCCACGAGTGAAGCATTGGATAAAACTTCTTAGGCATTCGTGGCTCACTTTAATGGTTCATATATATGCAAAGTACAAAACTTATTCTTCAATATCCTTCTTTTTCTTCCCCCAAACATTCTTTTTGGATTTCTGAAAGCTCCAAACCTCACTTGTTTTACAGAATGTCAAAAGAAACATAATTTTTTCCAAAAAATCATAGTAATATTATTTACATACGAAATCCATACGATTATAATCTCTCTCTCATATATATATATATATATATATATATATATATATATATATATATATATATATATATATATATATATATATATATATATATATATATAAACAAATCGAATATAATATGGAAACTGCCTTCCATTATGAAATTATTAAATATTGAAATTAGAATTAATTTCAGCCACGTTTCCAATTCGCAACGCATTAAGAAAAGCGTAAACACGTTCCCTAGTGTAGGAAAAAGCGATTATTTTTCGAAATTCGTGATAAATAGCAAATACGATTACCGTTTAAAGACAATGACTCAGTGGGAATGTTGAAAAGAGAAATGCATATTCAGATTTAATCGAACTTGCGGTATAACGATACATTTTCGATCGGTGCATCCTAATTATATTATGTAAATTAACTAAATTAATAATAGTTATTATACTAACGCTTAAAATAAATGATATTGATTTAATGCTCTTCTCTCTCTCTCTCTCTCTTAATAGTTTTATTATTTTAATAATATTACTATTAAGCAATAACTTTTTTCGTATCTTATTTATGAAAAATATTATCCTATTGCGAGATATTTTTATATATTTCACAATAATTAAATGCTAACTAATTAAGAAAATAACTTATAAACAATGTGTATTCTATATAATTAATTTAAAAGTAATTTTATATATCAGAGAGTAAATAATTCTTCTCAGAAACTCTTCAGCTAGCTCTTTTTTTATACGCATTAGTAAATTTTAAGGAGTTTATTTTTCTTAATCTTGCATACGATATTTTTATTTTATTTATTTTTATTTCTTCATAACACTTATTAAATCTGATTCGCTTATAATAGCAATTTACAGTTAGAACAATTTACAAATTAATTGAATTCACAGAAAACTAGTAATTTTAATCCGAATTGTTGGTTAAGTGTGAAAACCTATGAAACTTAAAATAAATTTTTTCTCATATTGTCTGATGCTATCCGGGACTGCTTTTTAAGCTTCATCTGAATGGTAAGAGCACTGTCGTTCAAATTAACAGTTTATGAGTTCAACTCTTACTCATAGTGCGGAAGTTTGTAATGTTGTGTAGTTTTCATTTAAAAAAAAAAAACCATAGATACAATCGGAATAGCCCTCGCAGTCGAAATAACAGCGACATAAAAATCGAGTCATGTATTTTACATTTTAGCATGTTTATAAAATGTACAATAAGTTGCAAGCATTTTTTGAATTTTCAGTGATAACGTTTTTTACAAAATTAAGATTGAAAACATCGTTAATATTACGTAAATAACATTCAATTTTACATTTTAAAGGTATTTTCCAAATTATTTATCACAATCAAAATTTCACCACATAAAACTTTATATTATAAATGTATATATTATACAGTATTAATTCAGGAAATTAATTTCTAAAATTTTTCGACAATTCTTATTATTTTGTTTATTGTGTAATCTTCAGACATTTGTACAAACATTCAAAAGGCTTTATTTGAATTACATCATTTTGCTACCGTAGATATAGCATGCTTGGATCTTTCCGGATAGCAGAAGTGCCATCCAGCACTTGGCCAATAGGCATAACGTGAGTAATAGTACAGGTGCAGACATTTTCAGGAAACAAACAATTTTCTTCCTTTCATCAGATCCAGTGGATTCTGTCTCGCGACGACGTCGCTGAAAATGAAATTGCAGACAGTGTGGTTGGAGCTGGTGAAGCAACAGCTTCTGCCTCTCCTCTTACTTGGGTGGAGGTGTATTCTGAAGGCCATTTGGCGGGTCCTACCAGTACACCCATGATATCAGAGTAAGTGGACTGGCTGAGTCCATTTTCAAGTAGATCCTGACGATCACTCGTTTGGCTTCTTGCTTCGGGGTGGCAGTAGACAAGATGCTCTTATCCGATTTCTTAGAGGTCATCAATCGTTTTTGATAATGTTAATAAACACTTAAAAATTTGCTCAAAGTGTTCTGCAAAGGCATTTCCTGGCCACATCTTATCCGTCTGGGACTCACCAGGCAGGACCTGGTTCAAGATCCCTTATTGGTCTCCAGGGTGAATATACTCCTGGACCTGATTTAGTTCTGCTGTTCAAGGGGATGAGAAACAACAACACCAGAAATTTTTATTTAAAAATGTTTAAGCTAAAACAACGTATTTTAGAGTCAAGGCTAATTTAAAGAATACATCAATGGCAAAAGAGCATAATCTATTCAATAATTACTTTTAATTTTTGAACTACCTTATTTTTAGATGCATAAATTATGAATAACTCTGTTTCATGTTGAATGAAAGGAAATGTCTTAAATCAGATTTAATATTAGAAATTAACTGTACTTAGTAAAAATTATTTAAATTATCATCAACATCTCGGTAGTTTTAAGTATTTAAGACAAACTATTATACTTTCATTTCAGTAATTTTATGTAACTAAACTTTATTAAACTAAATACAACTAACATAATTAATCAATATATAAAATATCAGGACAAATTTTAATGTCTGAAGCCATTATTTATTAAATAATTGGTAAATTTATAAAAATAAGTAACATATATATTAAATAAGATTATATATATATATATATATATACATATATATATATAATAGTAATTACATTAAATGTTTATTGTTTGCAATCATAAGTCTTACATTAATAAAATGTAAGGAATAAATTGTCCGCAATTTCTTAAAATTTGGATTGATTTCTTTCACACCAGCTAAAATTAGCTAAATGTTAAAAAAAAGAAAAAAAAAAAGCAGTATTAGCTAATACATTATTTTGCTTTTATTGACCCGAAAAATTGATATTTTTTTAATGTGTGCATTTCATATTTATTATAAAAATACGTAGTACCTATTTTATTAATAATTTCAAATATTTTGAATAAATAAACTGAAGTTTGATTACCGGTGGTGAACCAGCAGGCTCTTAAAACCCTAGACATGGTAAAATTTATTCACAAACATAAGTGAAATAGTCTTCATTCTGAAGATTTTTTTTTTTATGATGTCTTTCTTCACTGGGTTTTTCCGATTGTCACGTGTGAAGACGTCGTTATTTCTACGCATGAATGCATATTCATGCAAATATTTCAGTTAATTATTTCGAAATAATATTTTTGAAACTGCATTCAAAATAGTTTATTTGCCTTTCTCTCTCTCTCTCTCTCTCTCTCTCTCTCTCTATATATATATATATATATATATATATATATATATATATATATATATATATATATATATATATATATATATATATATATATATATATATATATATATATATATACTCCATTATTTTAAACACAATAACAACATACTAAACTAAGTAAACTTTATGAGAATTCTGTCCAATAACTTAACAGAGAACATATCTGTATTTCATTCTCTCCTCTTTTTCGTGCTGGACAGACATATGAGTGGTTATATTTCTAGCTTTCAGTGCAATAGTTCATGCGTTCGATTCTCTAATAGCTTGCAAGTCTGTAGACTTCGGAAATATAAATTATCTTCGATTGAACATTCGAATTTATTAAATAATGATTGCTAATTTTCTTAATAGTATTTTAGTAATAAAATTTGTTTTCTTATCAATAAAAATGTTTTTCAATTAAATTTTAGTAAAAAATGCGTTTTTTTTAAAAAATTTTATTTTAATGTGAACGCGTATTAAATATTTTACTAAACGTAAATAGTATTAAAAATTATTTATCATTCATTGCAATAGCAACAATAAACCTTCTTTTGTTGAAACAAAAATGCCAAATAGATATATCTAAAAATTTTTTCGAGAGCAACTTAACACGGTATGATGTTGTGATTGGCTGAATGTATGAGTGACTTATATTTTACAAAATTGACCTGCGAAAACACATACAAAATATGTTTAAATTTAACAATAAACAGCATTCGAAGGAGCCGCTACCAAAGTAATTAAATTAAATTCTTGGAAACCATCTCCGACTTACTTGACTTTTTTATAAAATATCTTCAGAGCATATACTTGTTGGGATTGGGAACAGTTATCTGAAGTCGAATAAGCTTGCACAGAGCGAGGCTCACGGTATTTATTTCATAAAAAAGACTCACCACACACCCAGTATGCTAACTGATGCGATAGGGTAGTCCCCGGATCCTGACATCGCGGTATCTCGGGATTTACCGTCCCTGCTATGTAGGATAATTTCCACTAACGAGCCGCTAGGAGACCATCCTCTTCTGCATAGCATCGTGTTCATTGTCATGGACCGAATGATAGCAAAGCATACGATTTATAAATAACTCAGTAATTCTAAATTAGTGTTGGCATCTATTTAGTAATCATCTATAACTGCCGCACTGTTGTTTCTTTATCTGTATGATCATACTATTCAAAGTCTGAGTCGGCAAGAGTCTCTTTTTTCGGCGGTGATAGTCAGCACATACATGAATGAAAACAGAAGGCTCATTGGTTCAATTCTGAGTTTGTCATTGACTGGTATGCAGGCATAAAGCGTAATGTGACAATCTGGGAAGCCATGTAATTATTTTTAGTTTTGTTGTCCTCCTGGCTGGGGGATTGGGCAAAGTACGTCGGTAGTGTATACTCCTGGTAGGCCCACCCAAAGCATGAAGGCTATTCCCCAATACCCTCCCTGCTAAAACCTATTGGCATTTGAGCTAAGTCAGTCCTCTACCATTGGTGCTCGAGTCTTACAATTTACAGAGGCTGCCCTTCTCCTCCATCGATGAGTCACATTCTTGAGTGCACGGGGCTGTATCTTGAAGATTTATACAAGATTCCTACTCTTGCTTTTGATTTTCTGAAGGTAAGTTGGCTCATGGACCTCGCCTAGTATACTCCTAGACATGGAGATTAGTATCAACAACACTTTTGTTGCATAGTAACCTAGAAACATACATGTTCACTAACGACATTTTGTAGTGGTTTCACGTACGCAATTAACCCAGTTACCATTCCAACCCTGAAGCTCGTAGAGCACAACAACAAAAGACCGCTGTACAAGGCACTTGAGAGTTGGGAAGTTTTGATAATTGTTCCCTGATGACATTTTATTCAGTTTAACAGTTTTGAATCCACACCATAATCATTTCATTTTAATCTTGAGAAACAGACATTTATTTCCTTGATTGAATGGAACACTCATATTGAAAAACAGACATTTTCTCGTTCTATTTATTCTTGTTGTCTTCAGATAATCCTGAAGAAATAAAATATGTTTGATCAGTAAGCGCACATTCAGGAATAGAGCTACTTCCGAAAGAGTGAAAATGATTTATTTTCTTCCGCGTGGGATACGCTAGAAAGCATTCACTTCAGAAAAAAGAGCAGGTCAAAAAATTTTTAATGAAAAATACCCAAATTCTAAAGTCCCCATTCAGTAAAACATTTTCTATTATTTATATTTTTAATTTATATTCAATTCGAATTTTTTTAAGAGCATGAAGTTGATATTGAAATGAATGTCCAGCACTATTTTTTAGTTTGCATGATTATTTTATTCATAATAAATGTATGCTTAATGAAATAAAATGGGATACTTTTTTCAATTTAGTGCTCGAAAAAATTTAGTGAGTAAATTAAATATCTAACTCAATTTTTTCAACAATCTATTTTCCAAATATATGTTCAATTGAGCGAAAATAAAGGAATATTAAGATAGGAAATATCCAGTTGTAAAATGGTTGAAAGTCTCAAAAGTGGGTAAGACTTTACAAGAACCCCTGGTACCATTGATGATGTATAATTGAAACTAACATTATTAATATGCAACTTTGGAATAGTTAAAAATCTTAAAGATGGCACAAGAAATATAGTTCCAACTATGACGCATAATTAAAAGCAATATTGTTAAACAACAGTATCTAGAAATTGCAAAAAGTTTTTTTTTTTTTTATGTAATCTATTTTACGAAGTATGAAAAAAGTTTACCTCAGTATTTGTAAGAAAGGTACAAAAGTAACAAGTACCGAAATAATTTAAGAATTGCTTTAAATAAGGTGTACTTCATCTGATACATTTTTCTCTTGGACGAACGAATCTTCCAGAGCAACTGATAATTGAAATTGAAAACACCAACAAACAACCATTTTGAAAAAATATCAGGTGAATTGTGGAATAATTTCGCAAAAATACATGAAAAATATGAAAAAATTCCATATTAGGCATTAAGATTAAAATTATTTTAATATTTATTTATTTTTAGTACATTTGATTGTGACGAACTTTGTCAAATACCTTTTATCGCTTATATTTATTCTCATTTTCAATTGTTTTTAATTTAGGAAATCTATTTCCTGTTATTTTTCCCTTTACATTTATCAATATATATATTATAGAATTTGGCATGGTCTTCATGATTTCCCCCATATTTCGGGCAGTCTTGCTCTTAATTTCCCGCATAGTTCCAATCAAATATTTTAATTTCATTTATTTCTTATCATAACAGTTTTCCTAATATAATTTTCGTGAAAATAGAAATAAAGTGAAGGAAAATCCTAAGGCTTAAAAATTAGAGTAACATTTTAAATGAGTTTTAAAATTACAAAGATAAAATTAATGAAACACTAAAAAATTGAAAAAAGCTTAAAAAAAACAAATGTGTGTTTTATGACTTATTTTACTACACTATTAATGTGTCTTTATGTTCACGGTAAGAAGGTTTATTTGATTACCAATGATTGATAGCATGCTCTTTTTGTACTTTAATACTTCTCTCCGTTAAATTTTGAAGCAATATAGTCTCAATCAGTATTTTGAGATACATTATTCAATGTACATCTTTTAGTTTGAGTATTGCGCTGTTTGTTTCCCTTAAAGTTACGAAATTAAGTAAATCAGCAAATGAGAGAAATATTTGTGAGTCTTATTTTCTTCTTTTAATATACATTTTTCTCGGATTTATAACGTAATATATAAGTATCCATTATAAAATTAAATGAAAAACGAAACATATGATAAATAAATGCCTTTTCAAAAATTGCTTAAAATGTGAATACGAATTTATATTAACAGTCTTAAATCAATTACTTCTTTTATTCATATGAGGGCATTACACTATATATTATTCAATAATTCAAGGTATAATTTTTAACAATATGAACAAAATTTAAATCCATTATAGAAAAGAATTTTCCGAAATATTCAAATCTTACAAAGAAATTACATACTAAATTATAAATTGAATTCAAAAATTAAACTATTTTTCTGTATAACTCTAAAGTTTGTTATATACCACTGTTATTGTTACATTTTTATAACATGACATAACTAACTTTTAAAGATTAGTGTAGTTAGATAAATTCTTTAAGAAATGTGCGATAAACATGATTATTTTAAAAACTAGCTTTTCTTGCAATTTTAAAATGGTGATTATATAACTTTGCATAACTTATTTAAAATCTAATTTTTTTTGTAAGAAATAAGTAGATAGAGAGTAACTAATTACATTACTTGAAAACTAACTCAAAATACACAATATTTATATCATATCAATTAATTAAATGTTAAATCATATGATATATCATGATCGAAAATAAATTCTTTTAACACTATGCATTTGTTAAAAAAAAATTTATTTTTCTATAAAACCAGTATGAAACTTGTATTATGGAAACAAAAAATTGCATTCTGCAAAACATTAATAATTATACGGAATAATTCTTAAAATTTTGCAGAATGATTTTTAGCTTACTCATTATAGATTAATTATATTTCTCTAAAAATAACATTTTTAATTTTAAAATTTAAAAAAACTAATTTTTCAAATAAAATTTGTCAAAGAATCATCGGTGACTTTAATTCTAAATAGATTCATTTGCATATTTTTTAAGTAAAAACATTATGTTAAAAATGGGAAAACTAAATGAAAGAGATTAAAATTTTCTTATCGTTTTCATCAAAATCATTTTTTAAATTTTTTATCGTGTCAAGTTTTGAAGCTTAAATGAAAACGATTTAAGTTTATTATTATTATTATTATTTTTATGGACTTTTTTTTAAAGTTTTTTTTATCGTTTTTAATTACATTTCAAACGATTCCATTTCAAACTTAAATCCTTAATCAGAATAAAGTGAAAAAAAATTATATTTTTGCAGAAAATATGTAAACAAATAAAAGCGTACCTGAGTCCATTTCGGCTTAATAGCAGACGATTTCGTGAGCTGTGATGCAAAAGGAGGGGAGAGGAGGAAGACGAGCAACGTCCAAAACATTTCGTATCTCCTTCTGCCGTCATTCCCACTGACCGTGAGCGGATACCCCTTCTTGCGCTTCACCTTTTCCAAAAGTTTGCGTCGGCGCACAGCTCCTTACTCCCTTAGACACCAAACTTAATTATACACAGATTTCGCTTACAGTTATAGCACCACGACTTTTGAAGTAATGTTTCATAATTTTCTAGTTTACAGAACTTATAACAGAAGATGTATATTACGTATATCTACTATTAGATGTAATGAATTATGAATAACATAATTAGTAACTCTGCAAAGAGAATTTTTAAAATAATTTCTTTAATTCTAACTATTTTCCAAATAATTTAAATTTGAAGGAATAGCATTTAACTCCAAAATTAGTTTGGAAATTTTGTTCAAGATAATATATTCGTTATGAATTTAAGCGCATTTTAAATAATAGTAAAAGTTTATTTACACGGGTGGACCTTGATATTTTGGGGATTTTATTAGCGCAAAGATAGTCGTAAAAAATGTGAATACCAAAATGGCAATCTTAAACTAAGTAAGTTAAAACACTAAAAATACCTGGGTTAACAAAAATTAAAACTCATCGTCATTTTTTTAATTAAACCAATAGGTATTCGTATGTACACTGAATCTTAAATAACTAATTGTTATAAGCATAAAAAATATTATGGTTTAAAACTTTATTGCTATTTTTACTTTATATATATATATATATATATATATATATATATATATATATATATATATATATATATATATATATATATATATATATATATATATATGTATACAAATCACACATTTGATGACAGACAATTATTTATTTTCATTAAAAAATATATAAAATTTTGATTTTAGGTTAAAATTACAATTTTATTTGAAAGAAAAAATGTAAAATAAATTTAGACTATATATATATATATATATATATTTATATATATATATATATATATATATATATATAGTCTAAATTTATTTTACATTTTTTTCTTTCGAATAAAAAAATTGTAATTTTAACCTAAAATCAAAATTTTGTATATTTTTTAATGAAAATAAATAATTGTCTGTCATCAAATGTGTGATTTGTTTACTTCAGTTAGTTTTAATGCAAGAGCTGTATTGCTTTTTCTTATAAAATGCAAAAAATTGTGAGCAAAATACTTAGGAAACTTTTCTAAGGATAATTTGACTTATTTAAAAGTAATTAACAAACATTACCTAATGTGAGCCACAAGAACTCAAAATGTTTCTTCTTTATTTTGGATTAAGTATTCAGGGTGAGTAATCTTTCACCACAATAATACCAGAAACTGCTACTCATTTATCATTACCCGGTGGGCACCTGTGAACCAAGTCATGGAGATCAGTTGCATTACCCATGTCACTCAACCACAAACCCGTTTCTGACTGTTCATATCTCTGCAAAAAAGAAACAAACAAAATTAAAACGGAATATCCATGCTTGAACCGGGATTTGAACACGGGACCAACAACGCAGAAGTCAAGAATGCTAACCATTCAGCCATAGGCCAACTTGAACCAGGTTTAAAATTATTCAAACTGAAAGCAAATCGAAATGTGGTAAAATTTTCTATTATTACATTTTAAAAATGGGATCTATTTGATATTTTTACTTAAAAATAGTATAGTACACGATTTCCATTACTAGATAGCAAATGTATCATGTTTATAAATGCATATCCCGAGAAAAAATATTCCGCTGACCCGGTAGATTGGCGCAAAGCATTCCAAGGAATTTTGTAGAGAAGATACTTTTGAATTCCGACAGCAAAATTCCATAATTTTACATCAAAGAGAGTAAAACCAATTAAATACTTCACAAACTTCAAAAACTTTTTAAGTCCATCATTAGCACACGAGATCAAGTAGAAGATCTAAAAGACATCATGTTCATAATTATGTAACTCGAGAAAGTATTTTTCCCAAGCTGCGAGATCTGTTTGTTTGAAAACAAAACATTCCAAAAAATCGCTTGGAAACTGTATATTAAAATTCCATATGGTAAAATTTTGCACTATTGCATCTCAAAATGTCAGTCCTATTTTTATTTGAAAACATTTAAAATCCAAAACTAGCAAAGCAAATCAATTTGAAGATTAGAAAAGCAAGTTTGAATGTCTATGTTGCAAGAATTAGAATTTTCCTAAAAGCGAGATTTGCCTGCAAAAGATTCGAAAGACTCGTTTGATTTGGAACCAAATGATTAAAGATCAAGTAATGAATAATAGCACACGGTATCAGTTAGATGGTGGGGGTATACTATGTTCAGATGTCCATAACTGGAGAACCCGAGTTTTTGCAAAGATGATATTTTGTAGCGAAGAATCCTTCGGAACCAAAGTATCCAATATCTCTCAGTTATATATAATGTTATAAAATTCCAGAAAGCTCTCACAGCTTTCAATATTTCCGCTTGAAAATCTAGGACTCAAAATTAATTAAAAGATTTGAAAAGTATGTTTCGATGTTTTATATCAAGAAATAGAATTTCTCTAGATTCAAAACTTGCTAAAGCAATTTGAAAAGAGCCCAAAGAATAGCTTTAAGTCGAAAAATACAAGATTAAATTATCAATAGTAACTACGAAATCAACTTGAAGAATAATTAACTTTGTTTTGTATCACGAGGGAATTTGCTTTGCATTCAGCAATCCAGTAACTGGATTCGGGTGCACCTACTTGCAGCACATTAGCGGAGCGTATCAAAACTATGAAGCTCCAAACAACTTCAAAATTAAAGATACTTCTTCTGAATAACAAACTGATGTCGGTGCGAAACATCTGTATTACCTATGAATTCAAAGCACGGAAACTCTCGTCGATATGGTACCACGTGGAGTTGTCGTCGATATGTTACCATGTGGAATCGCCGTAGATATGGTACCGTATGGAGTTGTCATGTTGTTGTTATTGTTGTTACTTAAGACAGATGAACAAGCCAAGCTCGTTATGCCTGTGCGAATTTAAATTGGCAATGCGAATTTAAGTCAATAATCTTTCGTTTTAATCAGAGCACTACGAAGGTGAAAATACGTCTTTGCTGTTGACATTGATCTGAAGTGGGAGGATATTTTCTCCAGACCATTACACCCATGGTAACTGCTCAACGACCGACCACAGGATTTACGATTCCACAGATTTAACGAGCATGTATATCGCATGTACTCGGTGGGTCTTTGTCGGCATTGGGAAAAAGGACGGCTCTTCCCTAATTACTAGGCTACCACGGGCCAATGAAGTTGTCATAGATATGGTAGCATGTTAAATTGTCGTCGATATGTTACCGTGTGGAATTGCCGTCGATATAGCTCCATATGGAGTTGTCGTCGATATTGAATCATATGGAATTGTCGTCGATGTTACCATGTGGAATTGACATCAATATGGTACCACTTGGAGTTGTCGTCGATATGGTACCATCTGGTAAATAACTATTCTAAACTACCTGATCTGCCATCCAAATATGCGAGAAACCGGCACTTAAGGACAGAAGGTTGGATGTGATCAAGGAAAAAAGAGGAATTCAATGATCATCCCCAAAAGCATCTCTTTTAGGCTTCTGAGTGAAAGGAATAGGTAGCCCACACTCTTCTCAAATTCCACACAACCACATTGTCCTACATATAAGGGGGCGAAATGTTTTATATTGTCAAAGAACTCTTGAAATCTACAGTGATGTGAAAAAAAATTGTATCTCCAACAACAGTTATGCACACCACTATGTAACGGGTACCATGTATTACCAGCCTGTTGTGGCGTGGATAGAAAGGGGAAGGTTACAGTTCAAGTATGACCTCATCACCTAACAGTGATTCAAAATTATGAGACACTTGGTGATGGGCGAGTATTTCAAACCCCTTTACTTTAAGGTAAAGTTCAGAGCTCGCTTACACCGATATTAATGTTTGTATGCCCTGCCAGTCATTTAATCTATAAAAATAAAATCCTTATTTAGTTTATCTGCTGAAATTTTGCCCAGGATTAAAATAAGGATGATGACTGCCTGAAATTAAATGAAACTTATGCGAGCACGTCTGTCTCTAACTAGTTCAGAAAGCAACATCCAAACTTATGTAAATCGAAGATCAAAGCTGCCAGTACACAAGTACCATAAGTTAGCTAAAAAATTGCAAAGCATCCTTTGGAAATATAGCATCCAACAGTTATTGGTAATATTCCCCTTTGTAATATACCCAACTGGATCCCTTTGATAGAGTTGGGTAAAATTATTTTATGTAAAAAATTAGCGCAAGATATCCTTTAGAAAATTAAGAATTTTTAATAGAATCTTCTAAAGGATAGTATAACTCAAAGAACCTGAATATTTCCAGACACCTAATTAACATTCCAGAGAAGCGTAATAAGCCAAAAGAGATTCATAGCATGCATGCACACATTACATATTAAGTTAGTACATTCAAAATGATATGATTCTTTTGACATTTGTAGATGAAAAAAAAATCCCACATACGAAGTAAGCACACCTGATTGATTTCTTCTTTAAAAAAAAGTTTTAAATTAAATACTCGTCAATAACTCGATAATTAGAAATTTCCTCGACGCGTTGCGAGTCTCAGAATGAGAATAGAAGTTTGAAATTTTATAACAGAGTAAAAGATTCGTGGGATAAATGTAAAATATTGAAGTAATGCATCAAAATAGCATTGAATAATAAATTTATATTAATAAATACGTCATGTTTTTATTCCTTTATCTGTAGTATTTATTTATATTTTTTTCTATAAGTGGTTGGTTTTTATTAGCTTCATGCGTCCAAAGGATGCGTGTTCCTTGAGACAGGTACATATATGAAAATTTGCATCATTTTTTGTATACCAATCTCTAGGAACACGTGTTCCTAGAGATTGGTATACAAAAAATGCATAGAAGCCAAGAGTGGAATTGACACGTGTTCCTAGATACAGGTATAGGAAAAATGTGTTTAAAATTAGTGTCGAATGTGTGTGTTTTTACAGGTAGGTGCATGAAAACTGTACTAAAGCTAGTGTTAATTAAAAGCAAGATATTATCTAACTATAGGGGTATCACAATTTAAATTTATTTTCAATCCTCGGTATGTTAGAAAATATTTAGAATCATATGCTGAGGAATTTTTGTAAACAGCAGATAACATTAATGACTTCAATGTATAAATATCAAATGGCAGGTCTATTTTTATGAAAATATCCTGAATCTGTTTTAAATATAAAATAATAAAGTGATCTTTATTCTGATAAATAAATCAATTTAAAATCATCCTAAATAATGAATACTTTAAGGAAAATATGTTATTATAATCCATATTTGTGAATAAATGAGTTTAGTCATTAAATTTAGAGTATATAATTTAGGATTTTAAATTTTGAACTTTTTGGTGATGAAGAAATATTGCCAAGATGACGTATAGTGACATTCGCGATGACGTAAATATTAGGGTTGCCAAAATAAAATTTTCTGCATTATTTTTATAAGTCTCCATATCTATGTCGTCATAAAAACCAGGTTGTCTGATATATAAGAAAGTCCTCCAAAAAATCACTAAACTGAGAATTTAGCATCCTGGATTATACGACATTTGTGCCAAATTTAGTAAAAAATAATGATTTTAAAAGTTTATTTATGTGACAAACTATTCTGCTACAAATATGAAAGATTTTTCTAAAATATTTAACAGAATTAAAATGCTTACATTAAACATACATCGGCGGGCCTTTGGGTAATTAATCCTAACAACACGGCTGCTACTCATTTGTCGTCACCCAGTGGACAAAGTCACAGGCGAGTAGCATTAGCCGCGTCGTTTATAGGGCGGGCTACATTTCATCACATAAGAAAACAGAGAAACAAGGTGAGAAAAAATAGCCGAACCGGGACCCACAGCTCAAGAGTCAGGAACGCTAACCACTCAGTCATAGGTCGGCACATTAAAAATATGAAATCCTGCAAAACATTAAGAATTCATGGTAAATACATTAAGTATTAATTATCAGAAGGCAATCAAAAAAGCTGGCAAACACATATTAAAAATTTACAAAGCTAAGATAATACAAAAGAATTTAGTTATACACATTATAGACTCACACATAACTAAAATATATTAAATCTGTTTTCTCATTCATCTTGCAAAGTTAAAAAATTTTCTAATTGCAAAATGTTTATGCTTATATAACTATCTAAATGTGTATGAAATTGCGCACATACTATGATTTAAAGTTTATTTCAAAAATTTATTTTTAATGGGATAGTATCACGAGATTTGACATTAGATATGTTTTCTTCAACATTACTATTTAAATTTCTTTAACGTTTTAGACCCATATTCTGTAAATAATAGACTGGTTGACATGATGGTATAATAGACGCATTTAAACCAGGGACGGAACCTATCGAGAGTTTTCTCTGAAATTTAATTTCTTCTTTACATTTACCTTCTTGAAAAATTAAGGTTCATCTAAATTAATCTTATTTATAAATCTTATCTAAATTTATTTTAAAATTCTAAAAAAATTGTCAGCAGAATTTTCTCTTATGCCTTTTTAAGAAAATTTTGTAATCTAAATAAATAATTTTTGAAAAACGTTTTTTTTTCTCTTTTTTTATGACATGCCGTTTCTGTTTTTGGACACTATTGTTTATATATCATGTAATGTAATATCGTTGTATATGTTGATAATTTCTTTCTCAGATATATTATTATTAACATAAAGTGGTTGTTTCTTTCGTTCCAGTTGAGATTATGGCTACATCACTTTATTATAAATCACATTAGTTTAAAATGTAATTGACGTCATATAACGGCCCATCATACTGCACATTATCAGATCTACGGCACATCATATTGCGTCGTCAATCCAACTTGTCAACGCATTTGCTGCCTGCCTTCCAATCGCCTTCTTCGGGTGACAGCAAACAAGGCAAAGTTCGCCATCGAATGTCTAAGAATAGTGTCGAAGTTCATTTTGTTAATAAAACAATTTCTTATGTAAGGACCCAAGCATCGGTTTGAGAAACAGTTTTCCATGGATTCAAGCCATTAACACATTGACAATAGAGCAGCAGAAAAGCAAAATGACAAGACAAAGCAACCACTATATAATTAGTTTAAATCGGTATGGGTGATTTAAATTTCATTAATTATTAGAATTCTAAATTAATAATTAAATACTTTTTCTTCTAGAAGAAGAAGATAACTGCGGATAGCAAACGTGGCGATTGCTTACCTGTTTTCTGCACGCTCCAGAAGATCTTTCGGGAGCCATGGAAATTGAATGCATAAATACAAATGCCATAAGGTTATACCCACGTGCAATTCTAATCTTCTTTTCTCTCTTCCTTTGAGTACGCAAACGTTTGATCAAGGTTTGTTCTGCACATGTCACATTACTCGTGCTTACTTTCAATTTCCAGAAAGAAGAATCTAGAAAGTAAGTAGACAGTTTCATCCACGAGAATCCGATGACGTCATATGCAAGTATCTAATTGCAATATTTGTAAACAATCTCTTTTAAATCTTCAGACTAATGTTTTGCCAATATTAAAAATCTTAATTTTTTATAATTTTTACAGCTACTGAGTGCCAAAAAAATATTTGGATTTTCACTTTCTATTTTTTCACTATAAAGACCATCTGATTTTTCCAAGAAACGTTCGTAAATGATATTAGTGTTTTTTTTTCTTGAACAAATATATTCTGATCATTTTTTGTTAAACATGGCTTTTACATCGATATGCAAGAATCAAATAGCACTACGAAATCAAAGCCGAATAAGAACAATGAAATCAATTGTTCTTATTCGGCATAAATTCACATTGAATTCTGCTTAATATTTTGAATTACAATTAAGATTCTGATTATTGCTTCAACATAATTGTCGATATTACTTTACCTTTTCCATAAATTTTACCTATACGGCACATTTACTCACTTTCTTATATCATATCATAATTTATATTATTTCTTAAACTTTAGGTGTGTTTGCTTAGAGTAACTGTTATTTCACATGATCCATAAATCACCTAAAATAAAACAAAAATATAAATATGTACATCGTGAGTTACATAATTAATTATGTGTCATCAAAACGGTAACAAATTTCACGAAATAACACATAAATGTTTGCACAAATAATTATTTATTTTTTCTCATGAATCAGACAGTTATACTCTAGATATAATAACAATCAATGAATTATTATATTTATATGTGCTGTATTGAGAATTGACTGAAAAGATTCCCCTTCAGGAAGCACTGGCCTAGGTACTGGAGACATACTCATTTGCAGAGGCATACTCTGTTTCTGAAGAGAAATCTGATTTATTTATCATAATTTCTCTTATGTAAATAGTTTTTTCGGTTAGCTTATATATATATATATATATATATATATATATAAATATATATATATATATATATTTATATATATATATATATATATATATATATATATATATATATATACAGGGTGTCCACTAAAGTTTCTTGCCACCCTCTTAATTTCGGAATGGTTGCTGATATATTCATAAAAGTAGTGTCTACGCATAGTAAAGCAGCCATGCGCTACTGAGTAAAACAGACTACTGCGCCACCTGGTGGAAAACACCAAAGTTAGCATTCCTATCTCGAAAACGGAACGAGATAAAGAGAAAAAGGGATTCACAAAGTTATAGAGCATCCTCGATTTAGTGCGAAACGATACTTTGTAGGCATGAATATGAAAAATACAACGTTTAAAACGTGCATTTGTTGTTTCGAGCTGTGACATAGCACATCGTACGTGTGCATAGTTAAAAAAAAAATCGTTTTCGTACTTAAATTTTTCATTTTTATTTCGAAATGGGAAAAAAGGAAATATTAAAAATAATTCCAACATTTTGAATGCAGTATGCATATACGTAAGAAACGTCACGCCTGTTCACCTGAGACATCTATAAAAGAGTCATCTTCTTGGGGCTTTAGTATGTTGATGCTCATGATCATGGCTGAGTATTTCAAAGTTGAGTATTGTGAGATGGTTTTATTGTACGGTGAATGTCGATGCAAGGCACGATCAGCAGCAAGGTTGTACCGCCAACGTTTCCCTGAAGGCCCGCATCCTTCTCATCAAACCATCCTAACTGCTGTAAAACGTTTAAGGGAGACAGGTTGCATTATTAGTCAAACTCGATCTGTCAGACCAGCTAAGGTAGGACGGCAAATTCAACGGGATGAGGTATTAGCATATGCACTCGCATATCCGAAATACAGCGCGTAAGAGAGATCAGTCAACACTGTGGTCTCTCCAAAAGTCAGGTTTGGAAAATCCTAAGCGAATCAGGTGCTCACCCATATCGACCAACGCCTTAACAGGTTTTAATGGACGGGGATGCCGAGCGACGCTATGCATGGTGCAACTTCATCATGAATCAGATACAGGTCCAGCCAATATTCTTGGCAGATATATAGTGGACGGATGAAGCATACTTTTCACGGAATGGTATGTACAATAGGCAAAACACCCATTACTGGGCCCTGGAAAATCCTAAATGTTTCGCAGACGTTCAACATCAAATGAGGTATGATATTAACGTTTGGTGTGCAATTTACAATAACAAGCTGATAGGCCCAATATTCTACAATGGCACGCTAACGGGTGCACAATATTTACGATTGCTACAGAATGTATTACCCGATCTTGTGGAGAACCTGCCATTGTTTAATCTTAAGAATCTATGGTTTCAACATGACGGCGCGTCTGCACACAAGACATCTCCAGTAAAGCAGTACCGCGTCAAGGAATTTGGCAACCAAATACTAGGTTATAGCGGTTTCGAAGAGTGGCCTCCACGCTCTCCTGATCTGATTCCACCGGACTTTTTTCTGTGGGGATACTTGAAACAGCAGGTGTATGCGACCCCTCCACAAAATTTGCAGGACTTTAAACGACGCATTACGGTCGCGTGTTCCAACGTGTCAACCTCTATTCTCCAACGTGTGCAACGTAATCTTCAGGTGAGGATCCAAATGTGCATTGCAGCTGACGGTGAGAAGTTTTAACATCTTAAATAAAGTATATCGTTATAATTATTTCTCCTTTTTTCTTTCTTAGATCGTTTTGTGACGTCACAGCACGAAACAATAAATGCGTGTTTTAACCGTTGTATTCTTCACATTAATGCCTACAATGTATCTTTTCATACTAAATCCAGGATACTCTACACCTTTGTAAATCACTTTTTCTCTCTATCTCATTCCGTTTTCGAGATAAGAATACTAACTCCGCTGTTTTCCACCAGTTGGCGCTGTAGTTTGTTTTATTCAGTAGCGCATGGCTGCTTTATTATACCTAGACACCACTTTTATAAATATAGCAGCAGCCGTTCCGAATTTATAAAGCTGTCATGGGAATTTTGTTGACACCCTCTATATATATATATATATATATATATATATATATATATATATATATATATATATTACATGTTACATAGGGATAGTAAATGGATTACAAATTGTGCCCCGTTTGATATTTTTACTTAAAAAATTTCAAGTTTCAAATTCAGTATTCAGGATGAGTTAAAAGATTGAAAATGTTACCATATTCAGAAGCCTGTAACTCGAGCTCAGTAGATTGACTACGAAACATTCCAAGAAATCATTGTGATACAAACTACCTAAAATCTAATTAAGAAAATTAACTCAAAAGATCAACTAGAAGACTGTAAAAGTATCATGTTAAGACGTCTGTAACTCACGAACCCTCAACTTTTCTCAGACAAAACTGGTCAGCTAGCTAGAAAGCACTCAACTCAATGGAATCGTTGTCATACACAGAACTCGAAATTTATTAAAAAGAAAAGGATTAACACGCGAGAACAATTAGGAGATTGAAAAAATACCATGTTCAGAGGACTTTAACTCAAGAAACGAAGTTGTCTCAGACAAAACACTTCGTCACTTAGCTAGGAAACAATCCATCAAATCCTTGTGATACGAAAGTTCCAAAACTAATTATGAAAGTGTACACCTAAGATTAATTACAAAATTGCAAAAATACCACATTTAGAGGTCTATAAGTCAAAATTCTCTTAGTTTTATTTTAAACAAGAAGTTTTCTAGCTGCCCAGAGAACTCTCAAAATAATTGTCCTGTAGCGAAAGATCCAAAATCTAAGGGTAAAATTTCCTGTTATGACATCCGAAATTGTAGGTTTATATTTGGTATTTTTAGGTAAAAATATTTCAAACACAATATTAACGCATGAGACCACTTAAAAAGAGTATAACGCTTAGAAAAGTGTCACTCGAGTACTGTAATTTTCCATCATATAAGATCATACAATTTGGTTAGAAAGATATCTTTTGGTTAGAAATGTTCCAAAAATCATTTTTAAGAAAAATATTCAAGATATTTCAAGCAATTGGTTTCCGGGAAATTCACTCTGATGCTTAGACAATTTTGATGGTGAGCGAAGCTTTCAGAGGGTCTAGTATATCCGACATCTTCACGATATTTTGCAATTTAAGTTTAAATTAGGTTAATAAAGACGAAATTTAGAAATTTTACCTAAGTTTAGGATTTCTTAAATCTTTGATGAGTTTCTTATGTCTTTTTTCTGCCTCAACAAAATTTATCTCAATCATTTTCTAAATGATTTCAATATACAAATTTAATAAAACTGTTCATTTACTAGTAGTTAACAAAGTATCTTATATTGTACATGCTTATATTATTTATCGTATAATCTGTTATTATTGTATTATTACGTCTTATGTATTATTTAGATTTTGTATTATATTTTTGTGTATTCTTATATTGTAAAAACTTGAAAAAATTATTAAGTATATAATTATTAAACAAGTCAAAGATTTCAGTTGAGAACTTTTGGAGTAACTGTTACTAAAGAGTATTGCATAAAAACTGAGAATTAGTTTTCACGGAGGGGCAACATACCTTAATTGAAATTTAAAAGTGCACACCAGCGACTATATTTTGAAAATATTAACTGGTCGTTTATAAACATTCTGAAAGAAACGGAAGATTTTCCTAATTTCATGCCTGTTTAAAGAGTTTTTTATATTTGCTTTACAAAAATAGATGTGAGTGGTTTAGAGTTTAAAATGTAACGCGTTGTAGTATAAAATTTTGCTATCGTTTGGTGAGAACATTTCCAGAAACAGTTAAGTTAATGAAAGGGTTAAAAAGACAATGTATTTTTTTACATCGTGTTCTGGATTGCCTGACATCCTTGTCTGCTACAAAGCACTTTATCATTCACTGCATAATTCAATTAAGGGATAAATAGTGGGCCTCATTCACATGTCGCAAGGAAAGAAAGTACTTAGAAATCTCTCAAGTACTCATTCCAAAAAGTCCGTGGTGGCCTGGTTGGTTAGGGTGTCATCGGAAGGTAGTGAGTTCGAATCCTGGACTACCAAAGATCCATCGTGTTCGCTAAAGGCATCTGGGACACATTAAAACTAGGCGTGGTCACAGTGTCCTTCAAGTGAAATCATACTTCTGGGAATGGCAAGATAAGAATTGGAATCTTATGTTTGGTCCCTGGTTCAAAATCACGAGGATTCCAACTGGCTGTTTCTATCTAACTAGTAGAACCCAACTCAAAGCTAGGGTACACGGAAGCGTACTGGTGCAACAGCAACCACTCACTCCGGTAAACGTACATGCAGAAGGCAAATCAAATAATGCAACATCCTTCTGCTGTTGTTTAACAGTAGCTGGTATCGAATCTGGTGTCATTTTCCTAAAAATTACTGTCCTACCACTTGGCCACGGGGAACTAAAAACATGCCCGAATAAGAGTTGGATTAGGGCAAATGTATTTTGTTAAAGCTTACAATAGCAATATTTTTTTGATCATTAACAAATCTTAGGATCAGCCAGACTGAAAAACCAGTTCTGCAGGAAAAGATTATTTTCTTTTTTTTGAAAATCACTCTGCCATCTAAAAGTTAGATGCTCAACAATTATTCTCATTTAACTTGTAAGCATATTTCATTAGCGGTTTTTGGAGTTGTTTTTCCAAAACTCTAACAACATTCTATGGCACGATGTATTCCCTTTTCAACCCTGAACCGTTCACTTCATTGCAGGATAAATAAAGACAGTTCTTTAAACAAGTTACGTTTCGAAAAAAAATCCCCGCTTTTTTTTTATTTAATTTCATGGTGCGGTTACTAAGCCCGATGTCGTAGCGATATCGCTACGCACTCCCTAGGCACACACGTTCAATCCCCGGAAGAGTGAGGCAGGGTAAGCTTAACTTTTCATCCTTTCAATAGGTTAATAAATTGAGTACCAAGCAAATTTAGGAACTACACACTGGGGGTTTCGTGTTAGGCTGACCACCTAACTGGGACACTGTTTCGTGCCAAAGGGAACCTTGTTTAGGAAAGCAGATATGGGCAGCTTTGCTTCTGGTTAAGATTTTCTTGTCTGTGAACGCTGAGCAAAATTAACTCATTTTTTTACTGAATGCCTTTTGCATTATTCTGTCTATTGATCGATGACGATGCTGTTAAAACCACAAAGCGAAAGATTGACAACATCGCAGAAATCTTATATCAGCTCATCAAACTATTTCGGACCCAATTCGGGATTGGTGTAACAGAACAAACCAAACCGTCCCACCCGAAGGTGATAATTGATAGCTGGTCGTAGGAGAAATCCCACTCAGAACATGCGCTGTGGAGCAGCCGAGCGCGCACAGCCACTATGGTGTAATGTCAGGCTCCAAACCAAAGACTTCCAGGTATTGCCCGCAGTCCGGCAACCCCCAGACTGGGTCTACTAAGACTCTTTCCCCCAGGAAGATTAACATCAAAAGGGCGTCTAGCCTTTATTAATGATAACAATTATATATTAGGATAACAATGAAAAATGAACAGAATTCAGTTATATACTGTGTTGGGTTATGTACAATGTTGTATTTATTACAAATTTGGGATTACATTATTTTGATGTGTTGTTATTACAAGAAATGTAAATTAATTACAAATGTATTATATACAAAAAATTTTTGTTAAATAAGACAAGATGTACAGTTTTATTAGCTGGTCATGCGTTGCTATAATCTAAAAGAGACGATTTCCTTTATACCTCTATTAAATATGATATGGTATAATAACTCCTTAATCTCGATAATTCTCGAAAGTTATCTGGGTACTGTTTTTGCCTAATGTCTTGAAAATCATTATAATCGTAGATGAATGTTCTATAGTTTCTGTTACCTCGTCTGTTGTGCAGAGTGAACTTTTATTATGAAATTGATTTTGGTATTCACCAAATATACCATGACCTGTTCTAGTTTGATGGGTATAAAAATTTGAATTCACGTGCTTTGTAGATACTGTTGGATATATGTTGTACAGTCTGCGAGTTTTATTGGAAGTTTTTCATCTGTTCTGCCATCTCCGAACTATATGTTGTTTTAATAGAGTTTTTACAATATGGTTACTACGTGTGTGATGGCTGCTCCTTTAGTTTATGAGAGTCAGTCCCTAGAGAACAAGTGATCAGATTATCTCCTCTAACAACGGCCATTAGAGGAAGAGTTTTAATTTGTATTTTACAATATGGTTACTACGTGTGTGATGGCTGCTCCTTTAGTTTATGAGAGTCAGTCCCTAGAGAACAAGTGATCAGATTATCTCCTCTAACAACGGCCATTAGAGGAAGAGTTTTAATTTGTATTTTACAATATGGTTACTACGTGTGTGATGGCTGCTCCTTTAGTTTATGAGAGTCAGTCCCTAGAGAACAAGTGATCAGATTATCTCCTCTAACAACGGCCATTAGAGGAGAGATTGTTTTCTTGTTTTGCATGTTCATTTATTAAATTTAGTTCTCGGTAATCCGACCTACACATCCACGTGGTGGCTCTCGGGCAACACTGATATATCTTATATCAGTGGCTAACGTAGGCGTAAGGGACGAAGATTAATTCATATTCCCCATATTTTTTTTAAGTTATATTGAAATGGTCAGGTGTACCAACCACATTATACTTTTCATTTTTAAACTTAGTAAGTTTATATATATTTTAAATTTAAATAACCCAAGATGGGAGAAATTGACTCAGTTGAAACTACCGAGAGCAGCGAGATGCAGCTAACCCTAGAAGAGAGATTAAATAAGATAGAAAAGGACTTCCAGGCAGTTAAACAACCAGCCCAGACAAAGATGAGAGATGGAGTAGCTGATCAGATGAAGATAGTTATATCTCAGGTACATGAAATAGCTTTTTTAAAGAGTCAAATAACACTTACGAAAACCTATGCAGAAACCATTAAACAAGATATAGAAAGAACTCCAAGAGACAAAATACAAATCAAAAGAGACGCATAAAGACAGAGACAAAACAACCTAATTACGATATATCCATTAAAAGAAGAAACCACTTCAAGTGTAACAAGAACGACTGTAAAACAGGTCATCCACCTAGCAGTGAAGTCCATCTATATTAACAAGACTCGTAATATTAGAAATGGCGGAGTCATTATTGAAACCAAAACACCTGAAGACATCGATAAAATAGTAGAAGAATTTAAAGTAAACGATCAAGTAAACAGGGATTTTAAAGTAGACAAGCCTCGGAACCGTGGATAGTCATTTACGATGTTGATAAAGACATAGAAAAAGAAACAATAGCCGACAAATTCATATGGCAAAATCAGTTAGAAGACGATTCACAGGTAGAACCAATTGATAAATATGACGGCAAGAGTTGGATATTAATGATCGACTCATTTAATAAAATAGAAGATTGGAGGAATTCAGTAGGATTCAGGGAACACTTAAGAGTAATACCATGCTATAGGTACGATCACTTGTGCCAAGAACTGTAGAAGCAACAACAGGCGCTGCAA